>PVJS01008071.1:0-54206 GCA_004027185.1 Glis glis | reverse complement strand
AGGTAGAGAGAGAGAGAGAGAGAGAGAGAGAGAGAGAGAGAGACAGGGAGAGAGAGAGAGAGAGAAAGAGAGAGTGAGCTGAGGCTGGCCGCGAACCCGGATCCTCTGGTCTCTGCCTCCCAAAGTACTGGGATTACAAGCGTGTGCCACAATGCCTGGCTTATTGCTGCTTTTTGATTAGGCTTGCAATTTCATATTGTGTAATTTTCCCCAAAGTAACCAGTTCTTGAATTTATAGTTACCATACTGTTTCTGCTTCCCAATTTACCATTGATTTTACATTTTAATTCTTAGTGAATTATTTTCCTATTTTTGTAGGCACATTTGTTATTTTTAAAAAGTTTACATTCATATTTTTTCATAAGAGCCAAGTTTGTATGAGTTAAAAGTTCTCTATTATCTTGTTTCTTCTTAATAACCATTTTTATTTTTAATTAACATGTATTAACAATGGGGTTCAGAGAACCAAGATGGCGGGATAGCGAAAGGCAGTGTGTCGCCGGTACTCTGAGAGTTGGAGCTCAGTCAGCGGGAAGACTGCATCTTGAAAATAAAAGTAGGACAGCCAAAACTCAACAAAACAATGAGAACCAAAGTGCAGCAGAATGCGAGTCAGTGGAAAGAGCAGAGGGTGGTAGGGAGCTCAGAACATTCACCTGGTAAGCGGAGAGTGGAGACAAAGGCGCCATTTTGGCTGAGCCACACCAGTACCATGGCCCCCAGAATCCTCCAGCAAAGAAACAGCTGACTCTTGTGAAACCAGAGATTAGAGTCCACCATCGAAAGCAGTCGACAATGGACCATGATGAAACCCAAACTGAACCAGATCTACACCTACAATGGTGATGACTGCAAAGGATGGGACGTGAAACTCAGCCCCCACAAAGAAAGCAACACGGAGAGACATAGATGAGGCGACCGGGCACAGGAGCAGCCCAATGCCGAGAGAATGAGCGGGTGAAACACGGCCCCCCTGGAGTAGCCTAGCACCGGCACAGAATACCTCACAGCACTGAGGACATGGACGGATGTGGCATGGCCCCCCGGAACTGCCCAACGAGAACACAGGTGAGCAAGACAAAGGGAGGCAGCATGTCACTGGCACTCCGAAACTTAGAAATTGGCCAGCGGGAAGACTGCTTCTTAACAAGAAAAGTGGGGCAGACAAAACTCAACAAAACAAAGAGAGCCGAAGAGCAGCGGAGTGCGAGGAAGCGGACAGAGCCGGGGGGCTAAACAGAACTCCACGCATTTCACCTGGTAAGTGGAGAGCGGAGGCGAAGGCGCCATCTATGTGGGCCACACCTACACTGCAACTCCTGGAGACCAACAGAAAAGAGAAAGCAGATCCTTGTGAAACCAGTGACTATAGACCACCGTAGAAACTGATCAACTCTGGAACATGATGAAGCCCAAGTCAATCCAGACCCACACCTACAATGACGATGGTTTCCAGGGGTGGGCTGTGAGCCTCTGCTCCTGCAACAAGTGCGATGAGAAGAGACAAAGAAGAGGTGGCCATACACAGGAGCAGCCAACTCCGAGAACACAAGCCGGTGAGCCACGGCCCCCCATGAGCAGCCCAACACCATCCTAGAACACCCCAGAACTGAGTACATAGGTAGATGAGACATGGCCTCCTCCCCAGTGGCCCAGCACTGAGAACATGGGTGGGTTAACCCCCGGCCCCGCCCCCAGAGACTCCCACACTGGGGACACGGAGCTGGCGAGTCCTTGGCCCTGCCCACAGAGAACCCCTCCCCTCAGCGCTGGGGATGTGGGATGGGTGAGCCCTTGGCTGTGCCCCTAGAGACACCCCCTGGTGCTGGGGACACAGGGAAGTTGAGCCTTCAGCCCCACCCACCCCTGGAGCACCCTGGCGCTGGGGACTCGGGGTGGGTGAGCCCTCGGCTCCACCCCGGAGAACCCCTCCCTCAGCGCTGGGGATGCAGGGTGGGCGAGCCCTGGGCCCCGCACCAGTAGACCCAATCCCCCTGGCACTGGGTACATGGTGGGCGAGCCCTCAGCCCCACTCCTGGAGACCCCCCTGGCACTAGTGATGCGGGGCAGGTGAGCTCTTGGCCCCACTCCTGGAGACCCCCTGGTGCTGGGGACACGGGGTGGGTGAGCCCTTGGCCTTGCCCCCAGATACCCCCCTTGTGCTGGGGATGAGTGGCAGGTGAGCCCTTAGCCCCACTCCCGGAGAAACCCTCCTCCCGGTGCTGGGGACATGGGGCAGGTGAGCCCTCAGCCCCGCCCCTGGAGACCCCCTGGCGCTGGGGACAAGGGGCGGGTGAGCCCTTGGCCCTGTCCCTGGAGAACCCCAGTGCTGGGGACACGGAGTGGGCAAGCCCTTGGCCCCGCCTCCAAAGACCCCCGTGCTGGGTACGTGGGGTGGGTGAGCTCTCGGCCCCACCCCCAGAGAACCCCTCCCACCAGCGCTGGGGATGCGGGATGGGTGAGCCCTTGGCCTTGCCTCCAGAGATCCCCCTGGAGCTGGGGACATGGGGCCAGTGAGCCCTTGGCCCTGCCCCCGGAGACTCCCCCCAGCACTGGGGACGGGGGGGGGGGCGGGTGAGCACTCGGCCCTGCCCCCGGAGAATCCCAGTGCTGGGAACATAGAGTGGGTGAGCCCTTGGCCCTGCCCCCAGAGACCCCGTGCTGGGTACACGGGGCGGGTGAGCCCTCGACCTTACCCCCAGAGAACCCCTCCCCCCGGTGCTGGGGATGCAGGGTGAGCAAGCCCTCAGCTCCACCCCCCTGAGAACCCCTCCCCCTGGCACTGGGGCACAGGACAGGCGAGCCCCTGGCCCCGCCCTGGAGTACCCCAGTACTGAGGTCATGGGAGGATAAGCCATGACCCGGCACAGGAGGGACTCCAGACAAAGAGAGAAAGCCTCAGATGAGTGAAGAAGGTGAACTAACTGGGGGAGACAGGAGGGAAGGAGAGGGAAACAAACTGGAGCACAGGACTTACACAAAGATATCAAAGTCAACTACTATGCTGAGAATGGGAAGGAGGGAGAGGGAGGCGGGGTGGGGGGAATTAGGGAGGGCTAATTGACCGATGAGTGCATGTATATGTCAACCACCCTGAAATCCTTCAAGATGTATGATTGCAATGCACTAATAAAATAAAAAAAACAATGGGGTTCAGTATATTTCCAACATACATACAGTGTATGTGATGAAGTCCAACCTTCCTTAATTTGCCCTCCCCCCCCCCCACACCCTTCCCAAATTCCAGTGTGTGGCTTTTCTCATTCCCCAGTACTAATCCAACCTTTCCTTTGTTCCTTAGAGATACCAGAAGCTACCTAACCTGGTCTGTACATGTGTGCCCTGTATTGCAATAATCATCTCTTGTTTTTCCAAATCAATCTTTTTGTATAGAGATACATCTCTATATTTTTGTTTGATTCTGGCAATCATAGACACACATACTCGTGAAATTGTAAGCTGTGAACATTTATTTAAATTTGCTGATTAATCATTTATTTAACTTAAAGAAATTTATATTCATTTTGATTTTACTTTATTGTGTCTCACCTGTCATTTGAACATTAATATTATAATCATTTTTACAGAAAATTAGATGCTATAGCAAGTTTTTAGTTTTCTGTCAGAGTCAAATTATAGTGTTCTGCCAAATTATTATGCATCTAGTACTTTTTATTTTGCAAAAAATTAAACAGACTTATGCACCAGATGAAAAAACTTTGGGATTTAAGTTGGATTACACAGAGGATCATATGCTTTTCTTTTCAAAGGAGAGTGATTTAAAAAGCTTATGATGACTTAGTGAAGGGTTTCTGAAGATCAAACGCTATTTAAAGGCTCTCTCTTTTGAGTTGTAACTTCTTTTTTTTAAATTGGTGCATTGTAATCATACATTTTGTTGAAGTTCAGGGTGATAGAGGCATACATGCAGAGAGTACTCATTGAACCCTCCCCCCCATTCCCTCCCCATTCCCCCCCCTCCTTCCAGCACAGTGATTGGCTTTGTTAAGTTTGTGTATGTACATCAAGACCATTGAGGTGTTTCCCTCTTCAAGTCTTCCTCCTCCCTCCCATCTCCCTCAGGTCCTCTTCTTCACTCATCCAAGGTTTCTCCCACTTTGTCTGGAGCCCCTCCTAATGTCCCAATTTCTCCCTAGCTTCTGCTGAGATTCTGACTAATCTCACTTAGCATAAAATTCTCCACTTCCATCCATTTCCATGCAAATGACATAATTTTGTTCTTATTTATGGCTGAGTAGAATTCCATTGTGTGTATATCCCATAGTTTTGTAATCTATTCATCTGTTGATGGACATCTTGGCTGGTTCCATAGTTTGGCAATTGTGAATTGTGCAGCTATAAACAGATATTCACGTATTACTATGGTAGTTTGGCTTCAGTTCTTTTGGGTAGATACCCAGGAGTGGTATAGCTCGATCATATGGTAGGTTCATTTCCATTCTTCTGAGGATCCTCCACACTGTTTTCCAAAGTGGTTGCACTAATTTGCAATCCCACCAACAGTGTATTAAAGTTCCTACTCTTCTACGTCCTTGCCAGCATTTGTTATTGTTTGTGTTTTTAATGATTGCCATTCTAATTAGGGTTAAGTGAAATCTCAGGGTAGTTTTGATATGCATCTCTCTGATTGCTACGGAATAAAAATTTCCCCAAATGATATTTTTGTGATACATCTTAAAATATTTGATTTCTAAAATTAGCATACTGTACATTTATTCTGTTATTCTTTATCTAGCATCTGTTATTTTCCTGTACTTCTTCATTTAGTTTTTTGTTGTGTTAAATTCTTTTAATGCTCTGAATCTTCCTGAGTACAGGTTTAGCATTTTTATGGTATTTAACATCTATACAATCTCTAATTTCAGTTTTGCTGCAGTAGCTATCAAGTAGAATAAACTCATAATTTATTTTACTGTTTCATCCTTCTTCTGTCTTCTTACCAAGCCTCTCATGCTCAGTGATGCAATTGTCCAAAGCTTTAATTTTATTCTTGACTCCTGAAATTCTTCATCATACTTAGCTCCCCTTGCATGTCATTCAATTGCCTTTCATTCTGATATTTTTATTTTTATATATTTTTCTCCAAATTTCATAGATGCCATCTTCTTTTACTCTAAGATATTGGCAAGTTACCCAATTGTTCTCCTATAATATCACAACTTCCAAAGCCTTTCTTTTGAGCCTTTTACTTTACCCTATTTTTCTCCATAGATCACATTTTTAATTTTTGTTTTTTTGTTTTCATTTTTGCATCTTTGAATAGGTGAAATAGATCCAGACCCAGTCCAATCTAATTGCTCTGTTTACTGGAATAGGAAAAAGTCCTCTGATTAAACAAATCCTCTGCTTAAATCTATAATGGAGGCTGTCTTGTTGGTCATAGCTTTTATAATATTTCTAGTTAATAAGAGAATTTCACCTCTTCCATATTGTCTGTTGAACCTTTCTATTTTTTTGTATGATAATCTGGATGGAAGTTTACATAATACTTAATTCCAGACTGTGTCACTACAAGGGATCCTCTTTTTTGCATCTCCTTATAGTGTTTAAATTTTGGTCACTATAACCCTTAAGATTCATTGATACACTGCTAGTTTCTCCTTACCTTCTGCTTAACTATTTGCTAAATTTAGAATGTCTCCCAAGTGATACACTCCCCAGGACCTGGGCAAGAGGGCCCTGTCCTTGGTGCATGCTTTAGAGAGCCAACTCTGGCTCATTTCCAGTCCTACTCAAACCCATGGGGTTAGGTATCTGTGGGCCCAACAGGGAGTATCTGCCCATAGCCCAAACATTTCCTTAGAAAATACAGAAAGGGCAACTGAGTCCCCAGATTTTCCCATGCATGGAACCCCACATGAACTTTTTGGGTTTGCACAGCTCTTTTCTCTCATTCTCTCTTCTTGAGAACAGTCCAGTGATCATTCTGCTCACATGCCCATCCCCTGGCTTGAAGAGTGGCCTAAAGATGGCTTCTGAGGTGTGGTAACTACAATGATCTTAAATAATGAAGACTAGGATGATCACCTGCATGAACAGCAGGCTGGGCCAGGATGTGGGGAAAGAAAAGGGGATAGCCATGTGCGAGGGCCAGGAACCACTGTCCCTGTGTGGCCACGTCTCCATACAGACTGCAAGAAAATCTAGATTTCTTAATCACAATCTGGTTTAGGGGGTAATTATGAAGACATATTTTTCATTGTGTTAAAATACAACATTTTATTTAAGAGAGTTTAGCCTTGATTTATAATCTCCCCCCCCCCACTTTGTGGTATTGGGAATTGATCCCAGGTGTGTTCTGTCTCCGAGCCACATCCCCAGATCTTTTTACTTTTTATTTTGAAACAGGGTTGCTTAGTCTCACTAAGTAACCATTGGCCTCTTGTCTCAGCCTCCCAATTACTGGGATTATACTACCATGCCTGGCTTTTTTTTTTTTTTTTTTTTTTTGGCGGTACTGGGGATTGAACCCAGGGGCATTCTACCTCTGAGCTATACCTCCAGCCCTATTTTTTATTCTTTATTTTTGAAACAGGGTCTCACTAAGTTACGGAGGGAGGGCCTCACTAAGTAGCTGAGGCTGGCCGGGAACCTGGATCCTCCTGTCTCAGCCTCCCAAGTATTGGGATTACAAGCATGCGCCATCACGCACGGCTTTTTTTTTTCTCTCTTAATTGTGGTAATAACACTTAACAATTTTTAAGTGTACAATACAATATTGTTAACTACAGTCAATGATCCAAAAAGCTTTCTAGAATTTAATCATCTTGCATAACTGAGACTTTCTAGCTATTAAATAGCATCTCTCCATTTCTTTCTTCTTTGAACACTTGGCAATCCCCCTTCTGTTCTGGAATCCAGCTGTCTGACTGTTTTTGATACTTCACATAAGTGAGATTATATAGCATTTATCCTTCTGCTTATTTGTCTTTCTGGATTATTTCACTTAGTATAATAATGTTCTCCAGGTCTTCCATGTTATTGCATATGGCAGGATATCCTTCTTTTTAAAGGTTGAAGAATATTCCACTACGTGTTTACTAGAAAGTATTTGAAGTCAAGTTAGTGTGTGAGAGTACAGATGTGTAAGACAAAAGATGAAAGTAAACATTATGAAGTGAACAACTTCAGAGAGAAGACAGGACAGAGCAGGCACCCAGAGGAGAAGCAGAGGCCAGGGGTTTGTCAACAGCGAGGACTCATGTTCCTTTGAAGTCGGGTCAGAGGGGTAGATACAGGTTCAGACTCGTTTGTAGATAAAGTGTTGGCAGCATGACAAGGTGGTGGTCTGATAGTTTCCTCTTTCTTTCATTGAATCATGAGCTAATCCAAGCTTCAGATCCCATTTTCCAAAGTCTGATGCAGGACTCAACATGGGCTTATCTGTAAATTCGATGAGGATGTAGTCAATTTTATTCATTCAATAAATGGGCTTAAGGTCCCACTATGTGCCAAGCTCTTCATCTAAAAGATAAATAGAATATATACCTCTCTTTCTGATTGTAAAATTATATGGTATAAATTATAGTTTAAGTATACAGAGTCACAATTTAGGGGGTATATTTCCCTCTGAACACCAGACCTGAGAATTAAGTGCACGGGGAGCAGGAGATTGATGGTGTCCTAGACAAGTTCCTGTTGATTACATGTAGTAAAGCATAGCTCCAGTTAGTTTAAGCGAAAGACATGGGAAATGGTGGGTAAGTTTTCAGGGAATGGATAGAGCATGGAACCCTAGAATAGGAACTGCTCCAGCGCAGTCAAGAAATAAAGCTGTCAGCCACCTAGGCTGTGCTTCCCTCCCTCTTTAGTTTCTGCTTCTATCTTCTTTCTCTCTCTTACACTGACATTTTGAGTTTTCCCATTGAAAACTGCATGTTCATGTACCCTCTGTTCTAGAGTTAAGCCTAAAGTTATTGGTGTGTCTAAATCCCAGTTTTAAATTCCTGGCCAGAAATACTGATCAACTCAGCTTTGGACAGATGTCCACTCCTGGTTCAGTCAGCAGTGACTAGGGTGCTTAGGTTTCATGGCACAATTGCTATGAGAAGTTAGAACGGGCAGGTGTTGAACCAAGGACTTCATTGTAAACTGAGTAGTTTTCCCCAAAGGTATCTGCTGTAACTAGTTTTTGTTTATGAAGGATGGTCTGAAACTTGGCATTCTTAAACTCATATTTTTGTTTTATTTTATGGTTTTGAAATAACTGTTCTTTAAAATGATGACTTTGGAGTTATTATTGTATTTTGGTTCTAGAAATTAAAATCCTACATAAATTAATTGTATCCTACTGTATAAGTTTTCCCATTTTATTTTAGCTTGCTTTGCACAAACCTCTAACTTTTCCTCGCAGGGAGTTCCTGGTAATCATTGAAAATAAGAAATTATAGCCAGATCACTTAGTCCTGTGACTGTATTATCTTTTTTCCCAAAAAAGAAAAATACCATTTTTCTCTTTTTTTCCTTTTTTTTTGTGATACTGGGGATTGAACCCAGCGGTGTTCTACCTCTGAGCTACGCCCCCAGCCCTTTTTACTTTTTATTTTGAAACAGGGTCTCGCTAGGCCACTGAGCGTCTTACTAAATTGCTGAGGCCAGTCTTGAATCTGTGATCCTCCTGTCTCAGCCTCCCAGGCACCGGGATTATAGGCATGCACTACTATGCCTGGCTCATTTTTCTCTTAAGGAAATAATATTAAAAAATTTTCTTGAAAGAAAAACTGCTTATTCATTAATTCATATATAATTGTCCTCCTTTTGGGTTTCTGCATGTTTTTTCTGATTAATTCAGAATGCTACTCTACATTTCATAAAGGCACTATATTTTATTTCCCCTAAATGTAACATTCTGAAAATATTAAAGTTGATAGAAAGAGCTTTCTTTCTGACTTATTCCTGTTGTGTAGATCATCCTAAAATGGAAAGACATCATTAAAGCAAAATATGAACCGAGTCCTTGTCCTCATTAACAATCATGCCAATAAACATTAGATTTAAGAGTAAAACTTCAAAAAAGTCACAAAATTCTTTCAGTTTAATATTCAATCCTCTATAATTAACTTCATCCTAATAAAATTGTCCAGGGAGATGTTTATGTGTCTGTTACCTTGTACTACATGACTGCTTTTGCCTCTTCAATCCTATATTTGGGATGGTAACATTTACATATACAGGGTCTTATTTCTCAATTATTTTTGGAAGGAGAAAGGAATGTTAGGATCCATGCAGTAAGGAATCCAAATTGAAGTACACATATCAATGTTCTTAAACAGTAACTTGAACAAAACAAACAAAAACTAAAAACTGTAATATACTGCATATGTTTGCTTAACTGGAAACTAGAACCATTTATTAATCCCTTTGCCAAAATCAAGTGGCGTGTTTGTGTGTGTTTCTATATATATTTATGTGTGTATGTAGCTATATGTATTTACATGTATATCTATGTGTGTAGAAATAGAGAAATGGAAAATATATCATCTTCAAAATTGGGAACAGAATTCTTTTTGGTGAAAAATTTTTATTTGCAAAAATGCTCTGATAAATAATTGGGACAAAAGATGAGGTCCTCATGGAACTTAAATGTCACCAGATGTCAAGGGCAGGGAAAAGGTGTTTTACATCAAGTGGGACAATGTGGACTTCCTTAGGAAAACTGAGGGAGATGGAAGTTGAAACAGAGAGATGAGAAGAAAATGCTGGGTTAGGAGGCAGGAGGAAGTTGGGTTCTGTGCAGGAGATGTTGCAGGGCTGAACCCTCGGAAGGGCGAGTGGAGTTATAGAAAAGGTATAAGGAGAAAAGGCAGACTGTGTCTGAATTTTAAGGTTGTTTGTCTCCTGTGTCACACACAAGTCCATAGTGTTGTCTACATCTTTTCAGTGAAATCTGCTCATCCAAAAAATGGTTCAAGTGAGTGATTTTGTGTGTGTATGTTTGTGAAAAGTGAAAAAGGGAGTTTTTCATATTAGGGTAAATATTGTGGAGATCAGGGTCACATGTGAGCACATGGAAGTCAAGGGACCCCTAGGAATAGAAGCATCATAAAAAATTAAAAAAAAAAGAAAAGAAAGAGAGAAACATCATAATATAGGCTGTTCAAGCCCACTGGAACCAGAGTTTTAGGGTTTGGTGCTCCCAGCCCTGCAGTTAGATCAGAGACACATTTCATTACAACAATCCTTTTAGTTTTATTTAAACTATCACTGTAAATTTAATAAAAGTCAACAAAACAGAGTCAGAAGACTTGATTTAGAGAAATGTCAGGTTATCTATATTTGCTCTTAATAAAAGAAGAGAAGGCTTCTGACAGCACCCCCAAATGCACACCTGCTAAGACTTCCTGAAGAAGACCACCTGCTTACTGCATCACGACCTAGGGACACATGCCTTGCTTACTTTCTTTTCTCTTTAAAATAACAGATGATAGCATGATTCTGACACATTTTCTGCCTCTAACCATTGACTCCAGCATTTCGTCTGAACCTGCTACTCAGGACGTTTTGAAATACCTCGCTCTCTGTATTGCAAAGGTGAAAGCATGAAGGATGAAATTTATTTTGCCTGAAAAAATTTACATATTCATAGATAGTTATAGTAGGCAAAAAAACATATAAATTTAATTTAGGAAGTGCAGCATAAGTTGTCTGGTGAACTTTTATCTTTGTGTGTGTGTTTGTGTGTGTTACTGGGGATTGAACCCAGGGGCATTCTACCTCTGAGCTACACCCCCAGTCCTTATTATTTTTGTATTTTGAAACAGGATCTCGCTATGTTGCTGAGGGCCTCACTTAGTTTGTGAGGCTGGCCATGAACATGTGATCCTCCTGTTTCAGCCTCCCAGGTATTGGGATTACAGGCATGTGCCACCATACCTAGCTTCTTCTTCTCCCTCTTCCTCCTCCTCCTCCTCCTCCTCCTCCTCCTCCTCCTCCTCCTTCTTCTGTGTTTTGTACATTAGATTTTCCTCTATGGACTTACTGAGAACTAGGGTAGGGACAAATAATACCACAGTAGGAAAACTGAAAGTGTCATTCAAACGCTTTAGCATCACCTGCATTAATATTATATTTCGAATCTACTTTGAAATAAATTTTAGACTCTAATGATCCTTAAATCTACTGAGTCTTGTGTATCAATTATGGACTGGTGAGAAATACATTTTCATTAAAGATACTCAGCTACTTAATAAAAATAGTATATTGGCATAAACAATTATGAGTATGCATGTTCTCAGTTCAAGCATAAGTAGACATCTTTGAGGGGACTTTCACTGAGAACAGTCCCCTGCTTCTGCAACAAACATGCTTGCACTATGAAAATGCACCTTCCTAAAACAATGAGTCAGAGGTTTGTGCAGGCCCTTGACTAAAAAGCTAAACATTCCTTTGGGGAAGAATTAGGTATTGGAACTGAAAGGCAATAGCTCTGAAAGACTTGAGCTGGGGAAGGTCACACATAGAAAAGGACATAGACAAATTCCTTTGTAGAGAATAAGAAGGATCGAAGATGAACACAAAGAATAAGAGAGGTGAAGACCAAGAAGAGAGATAGGAAGCTGGGAATAGTGGTGCACTTGAGAGGCTGAGACAGGAGGAGCGCTAGTTCAAGGACAGCCTCAGTAATTTAGCAAGACTATCGACAACCTAGCAAGACCCTGTTTTGAAACAAAAATTTTAAAAAAAGGGTCGGAGGTGTAACTTGGAGCTAGAATGCCCCTGGGTTTAATCACTAGTGTGCCAAAAAAAAAAAAAGATAGAGAATGCCAGTTGATTGTGTTTTCTGCTAGAGGTTATTAAAAAATTGTTTTAAAGACACTCATGAATGTTTGTAGTTAAGACAGAATTATGTTAAAATTATCTACTGTTACATCACTGACTACATAACAATAATGCATTAATGTTCAGAGTGATGGACTATGCCTGTAATCCCAGCTACACAGGAAGCTGAGGCAGGAGGATTACATGTTGGAGGCCAGCCTCAGCAATTTAACAAGACCTTGTCTCAATATGAAATAAGAAGAGTTGGGGATGTAGCTCAGTGGTAGAGCACTTGCCCAGCCATTCTAGGACCTGGGTCCAAACCCCAGTACTGCCAAAAAAAGTCATGCATTAAACATTTGCTGAAAGAAAGGTTGGGCTAACACATCCTGTGTGAGTGATAGGTGAAAGGAAGGTGATATTTGAGTCTCAAACAACTGACTTTTGTTTTTCAGGAACTGGAAGGAATCAATCATTATTCCTTGTAATATGTGAGTATTAATTCATAGCATTCATAATGGCCAGTATGGTACTTAGTATTATTTTCCTTGGAGAAAAAGTCAAGTTAGAATTTCCTTAAGTAAAAATTCCATGCTTTCACTGCATACAGTGAAACCACACATTGAGTTGTGAATAATTTATGAATAATATTAAGACAAAATTGAATATACTGAGTAATAGAACTCTTCAGTCAATAGGAGGAGCAAAACAAATTTTATTGCATGAATAAATGAGTTTCTGTCATAGGTATGCCTTATTAAAGGCAAAGTATCACCAACTCAAACACCTATAAGAATTTGGTAACTACCCATACCAGTGGATATGACCTGGCATGCATAGCAAGTGGTAGGGTCTAAAGCAGTGGAGAGACATTTCTTGCTTAAAGATATTCAAATGCAAAAACCAGACACCACACAGGGCTCTGTATATATGGAAAGTAAATAAATGGTAAATATGATGACCAATATTTTCAGAAGTAGGGGAACGTCAGCCAAGAAAAGACATAAAACAAGAAGCCAAGGAAGTGAGTACATTTATATCTGCTGTCCAGACCAGCCACAACGCGTTTCCTCAGTTGCTCATGCAATTTGATTCTCATTAACAAGAAGGAAACTGGTTTCTTTAGTGTTACTGAAAAATTAAATTATCTTCTCCACAAAGCTTTTGATGAAGATGGAGCTACTGCAGAGAATAAGAAAGGCTTCTACTAGTCAATGTATTTCTCTGTTTACCCAGCAATTACCTAGTCTGAATGGAGACAATGTGACTGGATCTGGCTAGTTGGTTTTATAATACCAGTACTTGGAATAGTCAGAGTCTTAGTCTGTTTTCTGTTGCTATTACAAAATACCTGAGACTAGGTAATGCATAAAGAAGAGAGAGAGGTTTATTTAGCTTACAGTTTTGGGGCAGAAAGTCAAAGATTGTGTGGCCCCATTGGTCCAACCTCTGGCTTCTGGCTCCTGGCTTTATTAGAACGTGGTGGACAGCATCATGATAGAAGCACATGCAAGAGGGAGAAAGACGACACATGGCAAGACAGGGAGCGAGGAGGAACCAGGACATCCTTCCTGTAACAACCCAGTCTCTCAGGAACTACTCAGAGTCCCAAAAGAGCTGCATTTAAGCCTTCCAAGGGAGGCTCTCCCAGTGACCTCACTACGAGGCTCTACCTCTTACAGCTTCCACTATTGCCACACCATCATACTGGGACCAAGCTCCCGGCACATGATCTTTTGTGGGAGACACTCAAATTGCATGCAAACTATGGCACTCAGTAAGGCTAGCTTTGAATTAATAAGGTTATAGGGGAGATGGAGGCAGCACTGGAATAATGACACTCTCAGAACCATAGTGACTGCTGAGGTGCTGCACCCCAGGACCAGAATCATGGCAGACTACTCGCTGGAACAGTCTAAAGTCCTGGCAGTGAGAAATGAGAAAGCATAATAGCATAAGGGTGTCAGAAATCTGAAGGGTGGTATTCCTTCTGTACTAAAATATTTAACAGTGGTGTTTTGTTTATTTATTTATTTATTTTGTGGTACTGGGGATTGAATCCAGGGGCATTCTATCTCTGAGCTACACCTCCAGCCCTTTTTATTTTTTACTTTAAGATGGAGTCTCACTAGGTTGCTGAGAGTCTTGCTATATTGCTGAGGCTGTCCTTGAACTTGCGATCCTCCTGTCTCAGCCTCCAAAGTACTGGAATTACAGGTGTGCACCACCATGCTCAGCTAAACAGTAATATTTTAATTTTATTTTTAAAAATCACTGTCTAATCTTTAAATCTTATTTTTAAATGTTTATTTAAAAAGTTTAAATGTTGGGAGGCTGAGACAGGAAGATCACATTTTCGAGGACAGGGCTGGATAATTTAGCAAGATCTTGTTTCAAATTAAAAAGTAAGCCAGCCATGGTGGCACATGCCTATAATCCTAGTACTTGGGAGGCTGAGACAATAGGATTGCAGGTTCTAGGCCAGCCTCAGCAATTTAGTGAGATCCTGTTTCAAAAATAAAATATAAAATGGGTTGGGGGGTGTAGCTCGGAGGTGGAATGCCCCTGAGTTCAATCCCTAGTACCACAATAAATAAGTAAATAAATAAATAAATAGATAGATAAATAAAAAATAGGCCTGGGGGCATAGCTTACAAGTAGGATGCCCCTGGGTTAAATCCCCAGTATCATACACAAAAAATTTTAAATGTATTTGCATTTCTCTGAATTTAAAGAGGTTTGGCCCCTAACTTCAGTATTCTTTCTCTTTAGATTTGTTATAAGACCACAATTCTTTGGAGGCTTGGGCACTTAAGAAAAACAGTAATATTCAAGAATTTCAGATATTTTAAGACTAATTGTAATTTCAGGAGACTTGAATCTGATGAAGACTAATTTGCTCATTGAGGGATATGAGGGAAAAATACTTGAGTTATAGGGGTGTGCAAACATTACAAGTTGGATGCAGAAGATGAAAGAAATTTGGGTTCACTCCCTCCTGTGTATATTATTGGAACTATTTTTGATCTCTTTGAGGAAGAAGAAAATCATCTTGAAGGGGTAGGCTCATACAGTGTAGCCTCTTAGCTGTAGCTCTGGAAAGATTTGGAGCCACCCACCAAAAAGGAAAATAGGGAGCAGTTGTAGAGGAAGTAGGTCCCTGGTGGAAAAGTTGGAGGAACAAGGAAGTTCACTTGGTGCTGATCTTTCTCAGCAGCCCTCTATTGATTTTACCATCTGGATCTTGATATTCGTGCATAGGATGATAAACTAGGGAATTCAGAACACTGAAGGGAAACGGTGCCAAGCATGGCAAGTACTGAGCTTCACGTCGTTCTTATTCAGAAAGATATGGGAACCATCCTCCATTGATAAGTGAACACACTCTTTCCAGGGACAATGCATTTTAATTCCCATCGGCAGTTTGCCTTCACCTGGAAGTATTAGAAGTTTATTTTCTGTTTGGTTGTTTTGGTGATATTTAAATTTCTCTATACCAAGTCATAATCTGGTAACTATGATTTAAACAGTGTCTTAGCCTAACTCAAATATTGGATTAAATCATTGCTAATGATATTTGGGTCTGGGTGATTCACAAGAAATGGTGTAGACTCTGACATCCCTTATTTATTTTGTGACTGTAACGGTACAGTCCACTAAATAAGAAACAAACTCAGGTGCTCACCCAGATATAACCTTTCTGGGAAAAATAGGTTCTGAAGGAAATTAGAGAAATTTGGCTCCAGACCTTTAGTTGATATCCCATTTCCAGTTTGTTTCTGATAATCCCGTTTCTACCAGAGAGGACTGCTACATCTCTAGGCTGCTACCACAATGTCAAGAATCTGATTTTCCCAAGAATTTGAATAAATGGGACCAGAAATATAAAACTATTTACTCTGGATGGAAGCAGCACAATTTACAGCAATTGCGGTCACTCCTTTCTTGTTCTTGGTTATTCATGCCAACATAATAGAAAATAGTCATGAGCTCTAACCATTATCAACACTCAGCCATGCCCTTGCAAGCATTTGTGGGCAGAGGCTGAGTCATTGGTGATTACACTTATCTAAGGGAGGGATCACACCATTCTACTCCAGAAACTGAAGACAAATCAATAAATTAAAACACATGTTAATGATTGCTTGGAGCTAACTTAAAAGTTTGATTCAAGTGAATTGGTTGACTCAAGAATAATTTTCTGCAGATGTTTTTCCTAGTATGATCTAACTTTGACTGCAAAACTTTCTATCAGTACAGACTGACAAATTTGATTGCAAAATTTTCTGTCAGTGCAGACTGTCAATTCACTGTGGTTTCTCATACAGGACCAAGCAGACTGAATGAGTGAGAACCTCATGCTTGTGAAAAATAAAGGTACCCCGTACTTGACGATGATGAAGAATTCTATGTTAGTTAGTTGTATATTGCAGAAAATTCTCAATAATCAGTAGTTTATTTCTCTGGAAGTCTGAATGTACAAAGTACAGGACTGTAGTATGTAGGTAATCAGAAACTCTGGTTTCCTCTACCTCTCTACTCTGGTTTTCCTTTTCATATTGCATCATGGACCAAAATAGTAGCTGGAGCACCAGCCATCACATTCATATTCTTCTAAGGAGACTTTCTAGATGTTCACACATCATATCCACTTTTATTTTATTGGCCAGATGTTGATCATGTTGGTAAATCTAGCATTAAAGGAAAACAAGAAATGCATTCTTCTATCAAATGTTCAACTGATATCCGTACTTCAATAACTAAGGAATTAAGGGACAATTAATACTTATGGTCAATTAGAAGCATATATTTCAAATGATATGAAAAAATATGTAACATCCAAGAGTTTGAGAATTTTATTTTTATTTATTATAGTATTAGCTAAATTCCTCCAGGATTCCCTCTGGAGATTATTTAAAAGCCCTCATTAGAAGCAATAATTTATGTCTTATGAGCTCTTGCTCATGCCATCTCTGGTATGTTCCAAGAATCTTTCATCGTGCTTTCAGTATTGTTTTCTCAAATGAATCTAGTCATCCTACACAGAGCATGCTCAAGATACTATTACTAGTGTTTCTGGGTCTCCCTCTACCCATCAAACATCATGCATGGGCCAAATATTCTGCTTATTGCTCTTGTTGCATAACTGTCTTGTTCTGTGTTTGCTTCTACTGGTTATAGTAGTGGTATCTTTCTCTCTCTCTCTCTGTATCTCTCTCTCTCTCTCTCTCTCTCTCTCTCTCTCACACACACACACACACACACACACACACACATGCACACACTGCACACACAATGTCTGAGAATAAATTGCAGACATCAAGGTCATTTTTTTAATGCATGTGGTGCTACGGATTGAACCCAGAGGCATTTTACCTATGAGCTACACCCTCAGCCTTATTTTATTTTTTATTTGTGAACAAGGTCTAGCTAAGTTAATGAGAACCTTTCTAAGTTGCTGAGGCTAACTTTGAACCCGCGATCCTCTTGTCTCAGTCTCCAAAGTACTGGTATTACAGGTGTGTGCCCCTATCCCTGGATTCATTTCCCTCTTTAGTAAGTGTTTTCAAGGATGAGCAATATTTTCTACATAACCACAGTATAGATGCCAACTTCAATATATTGTGTGTGTGGGGG
Organism: Glis glis; assembly: GCA_004027185.1. Classification (NCBI taxonomy): domain Eukaryota; kingdom Metazoa; phylum Chordata; class Mammalia; order Rodentia; family Gliridae; genus Glis; species Glis glis. The sequence goes on along the minus strand of PVJS01008071.1, from coordinate 36,791 downwards.
TACTGAGGATTGAATCCAGGGGCATTCTACCACCAAGTTGTACCGCAGACCTTGTTTTGATACGTTGATGAGGCTGTCCTTGAACCTGTACTACTCCTGTCTCAGCCTCCCAAGTACTGGGATTATAGGCATGCGCTACCACACCTGGCCAACTTCAGTATATTTATCAATTATTCTGTTGATACAGTACTGTCCCTTATCGCCACACTTTAATTCCCCCCCACCCAGGTCTTCTGTGTTTTCAGATCTTTTCTTATTTCTGTGAGACTTCATTTTCTGAATGGATATATCTCTTCCAAATATTTATATACCATCCTGGTATCCCTTGAATTAAGCCACTTGATCATGGTGCATGTTCTTTTTAATATGTTGTTGAATTCAATTTGCTAATAAAACTCAATGTTTAAAAACAAATAATGCATTCAGTAAATGGGTAAATGAACTGAACAGTCACTTCTCAAAAGAAGAATTACAAATGACCAAAATTATATGAAAAAACATCAACAATTTTAGCCATCAGAGAAATGCAAATCAAAACTAAGCTGACATTCTATCTTACTCCAGTCAAAATGCGATAATCAAGAATACAAACAAGAATAAATACTGGTGATGCGGTTAAAAAGCCACTCTTATTCACTGTTGGTGAGAGTGTAAATTAGTACAACTACTGTAGAAATCAGTATGGAGGTTCCCCTCAAAACTAAAAATTGAACTGCGGTATGATCCAGCTGTACTACTCCTTGGTATTTATCCAAAAGAATTAAGTCAGCATACTTTAGGGATATATGCATACCAATATTTATAGCAGTACAATTCATAATAGCCAAGTTATAGAACCAGCCTAGGTGTTTGTCAACAGATGAATGGATAAAGAAAATGTGGTATATATGCACAATGGAGTTTTATTCAGTCATAAGGAAGAATGACATTATGTCATTTGCAGGAAAATGGATGGAACTGGAAAGCATCATGTTATGCAAAATAAGCCAGACACAGAAAGACGAATATTGTTTGTTTTCTTTCATATGTGGAAGCTAGAGGGAAAAACAGAGATCTTGAAAGTAGGAGAGAAACCATTAAAATAGAGGAAAGGGGACAGGGAGAGGGAGGAGGGGAAGGCACACAGAGGCACTGGAGAGCAATATTGACAAAACTCTGTTTCATGAATGTACAAGTATGCCACAATGAACTCTTTTATTCTGTATAAATAATATGCACCAATAAATTAAGAAAAAGAATAAACAGATTAACTCCAAGGTTTTTTTTTATACTAAACAAACATTTCTTTTCACAGATCAGTAGCTTTCAAACTTGTGCCATAAATTCTTCTGGTAAATCTATCAAAAGACTTAACAAATTCTTGAGTGCCTAACATGCCTGACATTGTTGTATTAAAAGCCAAAACAGTGAAAAGTTTTGAGCTAAGAAACAACCCTATCTTTAGAAGAAACACCCGGGCTACTGTGTTGAGAATATAGAGTATGGGGTCAAGGTGAGATGTAGGAGACCCATCCCAAGATTATTTATTGTATACTATTGTATTATTTATTATAAAAGTAATTAATGGAATGCAAAGATATTTCAGAGGTATTTTGATGGCAGAGTTGATAGGATTTTCTATTTGATTATGCATAGGATGTGAAATTCAAAAGCAGAGTGTACAATGACTTAGTATTTTGGGTTGAGTAACTTATCTCAAATTTTAGCTATTAAGATAGAGATCACCTGATAAATATAATGTCCTGATGGCTAGCTAAATTTATAATGATGTAGTTAAATTCATAAAAAAATATTTCCAGTAAAATATTCTGAAGAGAGGGAGGGAGGGAAAAGGGAGGGAGGGAGAGGGAGAGAGAGAGAGAGAGGAGAGAAAGAGGAAGAGAGGGAGGGAGGGAGAAAGGGAGGGAGGGAGGGGGAGAGAGAGAGGAGAGAGAGAGAGAGAGAGAGAGAGAGGGAGAGAGAGAGAGAGAGAGAGAGAGAGAGAGACTCTTCAAATCTACAAGTAAGATTCCTAAGACTTAGAGATTTGGGGAAGAAGGTACATTTAAATATAGCTGTCATATACATAGGCAGCTTTGCTATCTGAATCTTTACATCAAGGCTCTATTCCACACTTTTAGAAATGAGAAGCTCAGTATTAGGCATCACATCATTTATATTCTTTAAATAGTTTGAAATGTTAAAAAATTCTGTACTGTGTTCCAGCAAAATATATTTGCTCATTATTCTGCCTCTGCAGCTCATAGAATAGGTCTATTTTTTGGCTGCATAACATTTGAATATTTGAAGAGAATTTTATTTGATCTAAAGTGTGTCTTCTCCAATCTCTTTAGGGGATTCTTTTTTGTGTCTATAATAAACCAGGTTTATGTCTAAGTTTACTGAACACATACACATTTTGACTTTCAACGTTTTGCCCTCTGAACAATTTCCAGATTTTGACGGATTGTACAGTGACCATGTAAATATTGGCTCTAGAAACTATATTAATAAGGCTTTACTTATTTCCCTGATAAGGGTGTTTATGAGTTAAGTCAATTGAACCTAATTTTGACCCAGCATGAAAAGGACATTGTATTATGTTACACATTTATTTTCCAATATTTATCTTGCATTTTGTTTTCAAAATTGTATAAGCAAATAGTAAAATAGTATGAAGGCTTTATATATACATATATATATATACATGCACACATATATGTATAGCCTTAATCCCATATTTTATATACACACACACACACATTGTAATTTGGAGTCAGCCTTAACTTATAATGGGGTCATGTTCAAGTAAACCCATTTTAAGGTGACAATATCACTAGTTGAAAATGCATTTAATATACCTGTCATATCAAAATCATAGCTTAGCCTAGACTACTTTAAATGTGCTCAGAACACTTGCATTAGTCTATAGTTGGGCAAAAATCACCATTATATTGATTTACTTAGTAAATATAAAATTTATTTTGCAATGGTGCTGAGTATCTCACGTAACCACCAAATATGTCTATGCAACACAGTACACTGTGGAGCACCAGTTGGTTGCCCTCATGATTGAGTGGCTAACTGGGAGCTGCAGCTTGCTGCTACAGCACAGAATCATGAGAGGCTATCATACCACATATTGCTAGCCCAGGAAAAGATCAAAATTCAAAATATGAAGTAAAGTTTCCACTGAATGTGTATCACTTTCACACCATTGTAAAGCTGAAAAATTGTAAGCCAAACCACCATAAGTTGAGGTCTGTCTGTCTGATTTATATCTATCTATCTATATCTATCTATCTATCATCTATCTATCTATCTATCTATCATCTATCTATCTATCTATCTATCTATCTATCTATCATCTATCTACCTATCTCTATCATCTATCTATATTCCTGAAAGAGAATGTGAATATATGTATTATTATCATTATCTATCTATCTATCTATCTATCTATCATCTATCTACCTATCTATCATCTATCTATCATCTATCTATCTATCATCTATCATCTATCTATCTATCATCTATCTATCTATCTATCTATCTATCTATCTATCTATCTATATCTATCATCTATCTATCAATATATCTATCAATCATCTATCTATCATCTATCTATCTCCTGATGGAATAGCATTATTTCAAAAGCAGTTTCTGTTGAACTTTGAAGACTTGGTTAGGTTGAAGGAAAGTCAGTTTGAATTTTTAGTTTGGTAAAAAGGTAGTTAAATCTTCCTTTGCCTAAACAGAGGCAGAGTGACTTGCAGTAGCCAGGTGAACTCTGCTGCTGCTAGTCACACAGCGTTCAGTTGGGTATGAGGATCCTGTTCTGGGCAGGCAGCACAGACATGAGGCTGCTCATCGGTGTTTTAGAACCACTCATCACAGAGCCCGACCAAGGCTCAGAGGTAACACAGTGGATCAGATCCACCTCCCCTCTTTTTCCACCTACCCCTCAGGTGCAGCATCCCAAGAACATGAGCCAGGACGATTGCTGTGGCACACCTATGAGCTCCTTGTCCCAAGCCTCTTCTCTGTGCTTTCCATCCCACTGTGTTTGCTATAGGAGTCTCAGCATTGTGTTGACCAATATGTTGGAACCTACAGTCAACATATCACCTTGATGTAGGATAGAATGCATGCACCTTTCAGAGACAAAATTTTTAAGATCTAATAAACAGGAATTTTTAGATATAGTGAAGAGGAATCATCTACAGACAGCATCATTGCTTTTGATAGGAACTCAGGTGAGGATGTCAGAGCAGCATAGGTCCCAAATGGGAGTGGAGTGCAGTATCTTGGCAGGTCAGTTTTAGGCCAAGAGGGGATGAGAGGACACATGCTGGGGATCCCTTCAGTCCTGACAGACAGCACTCTCAATCATACTTTGCCTAGATGTAGTGCTGGGGATTCACAACTCCTCCTCCCAGTTCTGACTTGACACGGGGGGGGGGTAGCAACCTCCAAGGCCACCCTCATTCAAGTGTGGCACTTCAGTATCTCCCCCAGGGCACAAATAGCCAGTTCTATGTCTGTGGATAAAATAGTATCATTGGCAGTGGTAGAGGCACACAGATAGATAAGATCTAAGCACCGGCCTTTTAAAAATGGCTTTGTGTTCCCAAAAGAGGTTTATTTTACATATCTTTATGGGTCAGATAACTCTCTTATTGGGGAAATACTGTCTGGGAAAAATAAGATGATAATGTCATGAGTGAAAATTAAATTTCATTTTACTCATGATACTTATGCCAGACATCTCTCAGTGAGACCCACCTGAGCCTCCTATCTTATCAAAATAGACTCCTGCAAAATTCTACTTTGTTTGGATCTGCTTTTCTGCTGGATTCCAATGTATTAGTAACTTAGTTGATCGTGTCTTCATTAAATCTTATTTGATACTATATTTTTAACATTGTTGACCTATGGTTAAAATCTTGTTTGTTTTTAAAGGATGTTAAAGGAGAAATATGTGGGAGGGATGTCAAGTATGTAACAGGTCAACACTGGAGATGTTTAATGCCATTGGACTTATATCATATTGTCAACTACTGATTTTGCTATCATATCTTGAAATAGTCTCTCTGATTAGAAACTTCTTTTTTCCTGAAAATACCTTTCTGCATTATTCTCTACTTTCCCTTAGAAAGGCAACCACTTTTTTTTTTACAAAGGGAAGAGTGATGAAATTGAGCAAAAATGATGCTCTTCATCATCTGCCCTAGGCTCTCCATGGCCTGTATTTATATCTTTATATACATAGTTTCTGCAAGAGAGCTATCTAGACACAGTGTAAAACAATTCAGTATCAACCCAAGATAACATCTGAAGATATATTTTGTTCTTTCACATTTAGTAATAAAGTAAGGACTTATCACACTTATCTCATCTGGGTGTGGTAGAATAGGCCTGTAATCTCAGTTTTTCAGAGACTAAGACAGGAGAATTCCAGCAACTTAGTGAGGCCCCATTTAAAACTAAAAATTAAAATAGGGCTAGGGGTCTACTTCAGAGCCTCAGAGGTAGAAAGCCCCATGGGTTCAATCCCTAGTGCTACAAAAAAAAAAAAAAGAGACTTATCTCCTCCTGAAATTGGAAGCAAGCAAGTGTGTCTTTATTCTGAATTTGTTCCTCTAGTGCATCCATCCCTAGAGTCAGGCTATGTCTTTCTATGTCTGTGCCCAGGAAGCCTGACTCTGTGCATTGATGGACCTGAACTCACTCACTATCTGGGTCAGGTTTGAAAAGTGGGAGATGCAGACATAAGGCGAATCCCATTGCATTTTCTTGCTGTCTCCCTGCTTGATGCTCTCTTGGCTGCACTCTTCTATGTTTCTCTATCACAGAAGATTCTGCCCCTTCCTAGCTCCAACTCTTTGGAGGCTCTGGCAATATCATTCTTCCCTTGCCCTCAGGCTTATTAGTGGAAGCAGCTTCCTGCTGTAGAAAGTTCCTGGGTGCCCATGTGTCTCCGGATAAGTCCTTATCACTCAGTTAAACCCTTGATCTGTTTCCTGTTATGAGTCTGACTGGAACATAGGCTCATTTTGGTTTCCTTCCTTCATTCCCCACCTATTTATTAAGCACCTTCTGTTTGTACTGTCTGAGACACAGGAGTGATAGACAGGAGGACTGTCCAGGAGGGCAACTATTGTGAAAACAACAACGTAGTCCTTCATGTTCTATTGGAGTTAGACTTCTGACCAAGAAGGGCCACTTGTCTGAGGTCCTGAGGCATTTATTGTGGTCTGACACAGAGAGCTGTTACTGCTACTGAATGAGCTATTCCAGCTGTAAGCGTCTCCCCTGCCAAAAATCTGTCCTGCCTCGGGGGATGCAATGGGCATGACCACATGCTTGTATGTGTTTGTGAGTGTACATGGTGAGATGAAGTGGCAAGCAGTAAAAATGAAACCAATACTGCAAAAGTCTTTTTTTCCAACCTATTCCCCCTCTATTTGGATGAGAAGTCTCTGTAGACAGAGAAGATGATATGTATGCTCATTTAGGAAACATTTGTGATTCCAGAGTAGTGTGATGAGCAGAAAGTAACTTGGCTCTGAATTAGATAGATCTGAAATGGAACATAAGCACTGAGGAACCGGGGGTGGAGAAGAAACAGGTTTCAGCAGTGTGCTCCAAGGGCAGGGAATAAAAGCAACTACACAACACACTGAAAGTTGGACACATATCTGCACTGAATCTCAGCTCTCTCTGACACTAATTACATGGCACTCTGGCAAATCGCTTGAACTTATAAACTGCGGTTTTCTGCTCTATTCAATGAGGACAATTATGCATACATTGTGTGATAGTCAGTCTAGGTTGTCAACTTGACCTGATCACGACACACCCAAGATTATGTGATTTTGGGTGTGTAACAGCAGATTAAACAGAAAGCCCTGCCCTGAATGTAGGCAGCAGGATTCTGATAGGTGTGGACTTAGATAAAAGAGGGAGAAGCCTCGTAGATTGTGTGCGACTTTTTCCGAGGAAAACGCATCTGCTCTCGCCTGAGATCGTCGGCCGCCGGCTTCGCCTTTCTCTGAAGAGCTTCTTGATCTTCTCGGCCTCCAGCTCTTGGAACTGAAACTCCACCATCGTGTCTCCGAAGAGCTTCCTGATCTTCACGTCTTGGACTGGGACTGAATTAGTGGTTGCTCCGATCCTAAGACTCCAGCTCTTAGACCGTTCGACCAGCTACTGGTTCCTCTGACTCTGCACGTGCAATCAGAACCTGGGACTACATTGCTTCAAACTGTAAGCCCATCTGATAAATCCCTTTTTTCAAACATACTCATTCTGTGTATTCTGTTAATCTAGAGAACCCTGTCCAATACACATTGCAAAGTTTTTGAGACATAAAACATGTGCCATGCCATATTTCCTCAAAAAATGATAGCTGCGCTTACTGTGCAGCGTATCCTCTCACTTATCAATACAATCTCCCACCTCTTCTTTTCCATAAATACACTTGTTTATGGTAGCTGACATGGTCTTGTCTTGTCTCTTGTTTGTCCTTAAGTGCTCTGAGGTTAGGACATTAAAGTTGTTCTGTCTGGAAGACTTTGGCAAATTTACAAACTAGAAATATCTAACTCTTAGTTCTCTGCCTTCTGCAGAGCACATGTGTTTGCTAGGCTATTAATATTTATCTTTTGGAAAAAATCAGCATGCCTTTGGCAATGAGGCAAGTAGCCGAGTACTGGACGCAGGCCTCCTATGAGGAAAGTATAAAGGCCACATGCTGAGGATGTTGATCTGGAGTGGACCTTGTTGCTAAACGGCCTCTGTAAACATGTTTTACCAGGGGTCACTGACCTCGTCAAGTTGTGATCTTGTGAGACTATTCCCCAGTCTTCAGTTTATCAGACTGTGCACCCCTCATTAGAGAAATCATGAAACAACCATATTTATTTACCACGCATCCCAAGTCTTTCAGTTAACTTAAATATCTCGAAAATTAATATAGACTTTGTGACATCAACCAGCTTTAGCCAGAGAGAAAAAGAGTTTGCACAAATTTAATAATCTTTGAGGAGCTTTTTATTTACAAGACTATGATTTGAGCTTGTAGTTTGTATTTGGTAGGGTCTGTCAATATTCAACCAGGGCCAGGACTGTACCTAAAAAATTGCTTGTGCATAATGAGGACCACATTGTCTTTGTCCTGATCAAAAATACCTTACTTCCAAGTCTGTATCAATTTTTCTTGTGGTCTCAAATGATTATTCTCTTTAGTGAACAACAGCATTTTTCAAAGCAATTACTGTGTTTTTAGTGCTGCATTGGGTGAGAACAATGATACAAAAGATTCAGTCTTCAAAGAAGTTGCAATTGCAGGACGATCCAAGATGGCGATGGAACAGGAGCCCCTAAATGAGCCTGCCTCAAAATCCCTCAAGGGCTCAGAACCGAACAACATCACACAGCCATAGAAGAACTAAAACCCAATATCCAGTAACCTGAGTATGACTACACAGACACAGAGTCTACCAGCTACAGAATCCCACAGAAAACTGCAATCCCGTGTCCGCAGGATCAGTAAAGAGCCATCTTCCCCGGACCCTACAGCCAGGGCTAATAGCCCCCCGCCCAGCAAATTGGGAAGAAGAACCAGAGCAGAATTCTGTGAGTGGTGGGGCCATCCCAGCAGCAGATTATGAATACCCTTCAAAGGCTGCCCTAGCACGAGCTCCTGCCAGATCCGCGCACCTCCCCCCACCACACTACGAGCCCGCGCAATCCCCAACACCTGCGCATCAGACCCCTGTGCCCTCCAGCATGACCTGGGCGGCCCTCCGCGCACGTCTCTGACCCCAGCGCCGCCACCCGAGACCCGGGCGGCCCTCCACGCCCCTCCTGGGACCCCCATGCCCTCCTGCATGACCCGGGTGACCCTCTGTGCCCCGACTCCGAGCTCTGCACCCACCAGTGCTACCTGGGCAGCCCTCCGTGCCCCGCCTCGGACCCCAGCGACACCACCCGAGACCTGGGCAGCCCTCCACACCCCTCCTCGGACCCCCATGCCCTCCTGTGTGACCCGGGTGACCCTCCATGCCCCGACTCGGACCTCTGCACCCTCCAGTGCGACCCGGGCAACCCTCCACGCCCTGCCTCGGACTCCAGCACCACCACCCAAGACCTGGGCGGGCCTCCACACCCCGCCTTGGACTCCGGTGCCACCACCCGAGATCTGGGCAGCCCTCTGCAACCTGCCTCGGACCCCCACGCCCTCCAGCGTGATCCAGGCAGCCCTCCATGCCTGCCTCGGACTCCTGTGCCCTCGGGCGCTGCCACACGAGATCCAGAGCCTGCATCTCTGTCGGGGACCATTTCCCTATCTTAAGACTCTAAGTTGCATAAACGACCTAAAAAGGTAAAAGCTCTACCAAATGAGCCGATCAGGATTTGCTGATATTATAGAGGGAAGTTCTCAGAAGAGGGAGTTTCTTAATCTAGGGAGGAGAAAGGGTGGTTAATCCCTTGTTAAGGATTATCTTCTGATTGTTATCATGATGGTTGATCCCTTGTTAAGGATTATCTTCTGAGTGTTATCATGATTGTTGATCCCTTGTAAGGATTATCTTCTGATTGTTATCATGATTGTTGATTCGCTTGTTAGGATTATCTTTGTAAAGATCTGATGCTCAAAAAAAGGTATTTAAGGACTGGTCTGAATAAAGTCGGGGCTGCTGCAGTGTGGATGCCTGCTAGCCCTCCCAAAAAGGCTGTGGTATTGACTGCAGTCCTCCCGAAGTTATCTCTATGAAGCTATCTCTAGTTTTTCCCCTTGTCTCTTGTCTTTCTTCTTGTTTTTTCTTAATCCTCACTCCCCGTTTCAGGGACCGATTAACTTTGCCGGCGGGCTCTGGCACATCTCTCTCACCCGCGTGGGAGTTTCAGAGCCCGGATACCCTCAAGCGCTGCCACATGAGACCCGCACGACTCTCCATGCAGCCTCAGAGCCAGGGCACGCTCTGGCACCGCCACCCGAGACCCGGGAGCCCGCACTCCTCCCTGGGGCCTGCGTGTGATCCTCTGTGTGGCACCTCAGAGCCTGTGCACCCTCAGATGCTGCCACATGATACCCGGAGCCCGCACCCACCTTGGGCCCACGTGAGATCCTTAGTGCCACACATCGGAGCCCGGGCACCCTCCGGGGATGCCACCCGTGACCTGGAGCATGTGCACATCCCTTGGGGCCCAGGTGACCCCCAGCACCGGCGCCTCGGAGACTGGGCACCTTCCAACACTGTCACCCGCACCTCGGAGCCCTCACCCAACACTGCACCTCAAAGTGCTTCTCATGTGCCAACACCCGAGCTCCAGAGCCTGTGTGCCCCCCCCCACACACACACACACACACTGCGCCACGGTCAACCAGATGGGAGGGAACCACAGCCTGCAGTGTACTGACCCAATTTGGACTACAAGGAACATAAAGGGGTCTTATACACAGAAAGGAAGATACTGTGGAGGCAACAGAAACAAAAAATTGAAAACACCGAAAATAGGAGAATGACGAACAGTGAAGAAACAAGAAACACAATACATCAACAAGTGAGATTACTGATACTGACCTGCAGGAAATGCAAGACGGAGAATTCCGAATTTTGATCTTCAGAATGATCAAAGGCCTCAAAGAAAGTGTAAAGGAGATGAAGAAGGAAGTTGAGGCTCTAAGAAAGAATCAGAAAATAACACTGAACGAAATGAAGGAGTCAATAAACAAATTAAAGATTGCAATAGAAACCAACTCTAGTACACTCGACCACATGGCAAACAGGGTATCACTCCTGGAAGACAGTTCATTCAAAACTGAGAACACAGTCAACGATATACAGAAGATATTACAACAACACACCCTGGCCATCCAAGAAATACAGAACAATGCAAGACGTCCTAATCTAAGGATAAAAGGTATTGAAGAAGGTTTAGAAGAACAGACCAAGGGTATAAGAAACCTCTTCAAAGAAATAGTTTCAGAGAATTTTCCGAACATAGAAAAAGATTTGGACATTCACATACGGGAGACATATAGAACACCGTTAAGACAGAACCAAAGAAGGGCCTCCCCACCCACACCATGTAATAATTAAAATGACTAACATAGAGGACAAAGAAAGAATCCTAAAAGCAGCAAGAACAAAAGAACAGGTGACATACAGGGGCAAAACAATAAAAATCACTCCAGACTTCTCAATCCAAGTCAGGAATGCCAGGAGGGATTGGTATGAAGTACTCCGGACTCTGGAAGAAAACAACTTCCAATCAAGATATATCCAGCAAAGCTATCATTTAAAATTGATGGAGAGATAAAAATGTTCCATGATAAACAAACATTAAAAGAATTCATGAGGACCAAGCCAACACTAGAGAAAATCCTAAAAGAAATAAATCAGAAAGAAGGAAAAACAAGCAATTTTCAGAACCACAGGAGAGGTGAACTCCACCAGGTAGGCAACTAAACAAGGAGATTTGTCACTACAGCAAAACAAAAATAGAACTCAAAATGATAGGACACAAAAATTATATCTCAGTAATAACATTGAATGTCAAAGGACTCAACTCCCCAATTAAAAGGCAATGTGGATTAAAAAGCATAACCCAACTATATGCTGCTTACAAGAAATTCACCTTCTAGCCAAAGACACTCATACGCTGATGGAAAAAGATATACCATGCAAATGGAGATCGAAAACAAGCAGGGTTAGCAACGATTATATCTGACAAAACAGACTTTAAGCTAAAACTCATTAGAAGAGACCAAGAAGGTTACTTCTTACTAATAAAAGGAACAATCCAACAAGAAGGTATAATGATAGTAAACATTTATGCCCCAAATGTGGGTGCACCCACATTCATAAAACAAAGTCTTTGGGATATCAGGTCCCAAATAGACCCAAACGCAATAATATTGGGAGACTTCAACACACCACTCATGCCACTAGATAGATCCTCCAGAAAAAAAGATGAATAAAGATTCTTCAGACCTAAAGAAAACTGTAGACCAAATGGATCTAGTAGACATACAAATTATTTCAACCAGCAACACCTGAATACACATTTTTCTCAGTTGTCCATGGAACATTCTCCAAAATAGACCACATGCTGGACCACAAAGCAAGCACCAGCAAATTCAAAAGATGTGTTATAATTCCCTGCATATTCTCAGATCACAATGGATTGAAACTGGAAATTAACAACAGGAAGACCAAAAGTAATCATATAACTACATGGAGACTGAATGATACACTTTTGAACAAGGACTGTATCAGAAAAGAAATGAGGGGAGAAATAAAAAAAAATTCCTGGAATTAAAAGAAAATAGAGACATGACATACCAAAATCTATGGGACACTTTGAAGGCAGTGTTAAGAGGAAAATTTATAGCACTGAGTGCCCACATAAGAAAAACGGAAAACATCCAAATAAATAACCTAGTGACACATCTCAAGGATCTTGAAAAACAGGAACAGTCAAAACCCAAAGCCAGTAGAAGGCAGGAGGTAACTAAAATCAGAGCAGAAATCAATGAAATAGAGAATAAAAAAAACAATACAAAGAATCAACAAAACAAGAAGCTGGTTCTTTGAGAATATTAACAAGTTGACAAACCACTGGCTAACCTAACCAAAAGAAGGAGAGAATCAACCCAAATTACCAAAATCAGAAATGAAAAAGGGGACATCACCACAGATAGTGGAGAAATCCAGAGGATCATGAGAAAATACTTTGAAAACTTATATTCCAATAAAATGGAAAACATGGGAGAAATCGAAAGATTTCTAGACACATACGACCTACCTAAGTTGAACCAAGAGGATATAGAAAACCTGAATCAACCAATAGCAAACACAGAGATAGAAACAGCAATAAAAAGTCTTCCATCAAAGAAAAACCCAGATCCAGATGGTTTTCCAGCTGAATTTTACAAAACCTTTACAGAAGAACTAAAACCAATACTTCACAAGCTATTCCATGAAATTGAAAGAGATGGAATTCTTCCAAATTCCTTTTACGAGGCCAACATCACATTAATACCAAAGCCAAATAAAGATACCTCAAGAAAAGAAAATTATAGACCAATATCATTAATGAACATAGACGCAAAACTTCTAAATAAAATACTAGTCACATGCATTCAAACCATATTGAGAAAATCGTACACCATGACCAAGTTGGTTTCATCCCAGGAAAGCAAGGCTGGTTCAACATATGCAAAACAATACATGTTATTCACCACATAAATTGAACTAAAAACAAGAATCACATGATCATTTCAATAGCTGTGGAAAAAGCATTTGACAAAATCCAATACCCATTCATGTTAAAAACTCTACAGAAAATCGGAATAGAAGGAACATACTTCAACATCATTAAGTCAATATATAAGAAACCCAAAGCCAACATCATATTGAATGGGAGAAAATTGCTGGAATTCCCCTTAAAATCAGGAACAAGACATGGATGCCCACTATCACTTCGTTTCAATATAGTCCTTGAAACTCTTGCCAGAGCAATAAGAGAAGAGAAGGATATCAAAGGAATTCAGATAGGAAAAGAAGAACTGAAATTATCTATCCCTCTGACAGAGGTCTAATATCTAGGATATACAAAGAACTTAAAAGACTTTATGCTAAAAAAAACAAATAATCCGATCAAGAAGTGAGCAACTGAAATGAATAGACACTTCATGAAAGAAGAGATACAAATGGCCAATAGATACATGAAAAAATGTTCAACATCCTTAGCAATCAGGGAGGTGCAAATCAAAACTACTCTAAGATTTTATCTAACCCCAATTAGAATGGCAATCATTAAGAAGTCAAACAACAATAAATGTTGGCGAGGATGTGGGGAAATTGGGACTCTTCTACGCTGTTGGTGGGATTGCAAACTAGTTCAACCACTATTGAGATCAGTGTGGAGATTCTCAGAAAACTGGGAATGGATCCACCATATGATCCAGCTATACCACTACTGGGTATCATACCAAAGGGTTTGAAACTAGAAAACTTCAGTAATATATGCATACCCATGTTCATAGCAGCACAATTCACAGTGGCCAAATTATGGAACCAACCTAGCTGTCCATCAACAGATGAGTGGATTACAAAATTGTGGGAAATACACACAATGGAATTCTGCTCAGCAATAAAGAAGAACAAAATAACATCATTTACAAGAAAATGGAAGGACCTGGAGAACATTATGTTAAGTGAGATTAGCCAATCACAAAAAAGAAGGGACATTTTTTCATTAATATGCACAACCTAGGGAGTAGTGGGGACACAAAAGGGACTCTGCATGATAATGGAGAACCCTCAGTGGAGCAAGGGAAGTGGTACAAGGGAAGGTGAAGGGCAAGAAAGAAGTGAATCAATGTAATTACCGTCATAAACAATGTGTACATATGAGAATATACCAACATCATTCTCGTTACTTCATATGGGGGGGGAGACAAGGGGGACACTAAGAACTGTGTGCATGTATGTTAACATCAAATTGATATTCATTGTGATGTGAGACTACAATGCACTAATAAAAGCATGTTAAAAAAAGAGAAGTTGCAATTATGATATAAGGTATTGGTAATAGTTTGGATTATTTTGGTTGAAAGTGAATGAATGAACCCAATATGAACTAGTTTATACAAAAAAGGGTGCTTGGTTATTTACATGAGTAGCAGGGCAGGTGGTGCTTGTCCTGGGGCTTAGAAGCTTCTCTCCTCTATTTTTCTTTCTGAGTTGAAAACTCTTGGATAACTTCTTCCTCATGTCTGGAACCATGGCCATCATCCACATACTGATTTGTTGCCAATAAAGACTAAAAGCCTTCTTTAATTCCAATTGTGGTTTTTGTGCACAAATGTTCATAGAAGCTTCACTTGTAATAAGCAGAAATTAGAAACAATCCGAACTTCGCTCAGTAGCAGAATGGAAAAATAAATCTTGGCAGATTCATACAATGAAATACTGTGTAGAGAGAAAATGAATAAATAATTTGTTGAGTGAAAGAAACCAGAAGAAAAACAGTACATATGGAGTGATTTTATTTGTATAAAATTTTAGAAAATGAAAAATTATCTATAGTGGTAGAAAATGACTGTCTGGGGACAGGAGGGTGGTGGGGATGATGGAGAGGGAGGGAATAAAAAAAGGGAATGATTATTTTGATGGCGGTGAAGGTTTCAGAGGTAGAAACATATATCAAAACTAATCAAGTTGTACATTTTAAATACATGCAATTTCTTATGAATCAATTATACTTTGATAAGCTATTTTAAGAAGATTAAACATGAATAAAGATCTATGTAGATATATATAAATATATCAACATTTAAAATTGAAAATTGATCAATAATAGTTTTAAACATTTCGATTAATAACATTTTGCATCAACTTTTTAAATTTTTTAAATTTACAGATAAAGATGCATGCATGTATCATGTATATCAGGATGTTTTAAAGTATATATACATTGTAGAATGGATGAATCTAGATAAATTCCACTTGGTCATGGTGAATAAGCTTTTTGATGTGGATTTAGTTTGCTAGTATTTTGTTCAGGATTTTTGCATATATTCATTGGGGGATATGGCCTATATTTTGTTGTTGTTGTTGTTGTGTCCTTGTCTGGTTTTGGTATAAGAGTAAGACTTGCTTCATATAATTATTTTGGGATTATCCCCTCCTCTTCAATTCTTTGGAAGAGTTTGAGATGAATTGGTATTAGCTCTTCTTTAAATGTTTGTTAGAGATCAGCAGTGAAGCCATCAGGTCTGGGGGTGTTTTGATATGTGGTTTATTTTGTATTTTGATAGGAGACTTTTTCTTACTGATTCAATCTCCTTATTGATTATTATTCTGTTCAGATTTTCTATTTCTTCATAATTTGATCTTAAGTTTTATGTGTCAAGGATTTTTTTCATTTCTTCCAAGTTATTCAATTTATTGAAATCTAGTTATTTATAATAGTCCCATGATCCCTTGCATTTCTATGGTACCAATTATAAAGTCTCCTTTTTCATTTCTGATTTTATTTTTCACGTTTTCTATTTTTCCTCATTGTCTAGCTAAATGTTTGTTGATTTTGTTTATCTTTTCAAAAAATCAACTCTTCCTTTCCTTGAGCTTTGGCATTATTTTTCTAGTCTCTATTTCATTTATTATGCTCTGATCTTTATTTCATTCTTTCTACTAATTTTGACCTTAGTTTTATCTTGTTTTTCTAATTCCTTAAATTTCAATGTTATGCCATTTATTTGAAATCTTTCATATTTTTTTTGATGAAAGCATTGACTCCTGTGAGCTCCCTTCTTAGAACTGCTTTTGCTATACCCTGTAGGTTTTGGTATGCTGTGTTTCCATTTTTTTATATCAAGAAATGTTTTATCTTTAATTCCTTCATTGGTAATTTACATATTTATACCACTGTAGTCAGAAAAGATGCTTAACATGATTTCACTCTTCTCATATTTGTTAAGACTTGTTTTGAGTCATAACATATAATCTTTCCCTGGAGAGTGTTCTATGTGTAGTGGAGAAGAATGTGCATTCTGCAACTATTAGATACAATGTTCTGTGTGTCTGTTATGTCTATTTGGTCTAGAGTATAATAAACTATAGTCTGATGTATCCTTATTAGTTTTCTTTTTGGATGATCTGCCCATTGTTGAAAGTGGGTTGTTGAAGTCTCTTACTATTATTGTATTCACTCTATCTCTCCTTTTACAGACTGGCTTTGTCTGGGAATGTCCTTCAATAGTAATCCTGTCCAGAGATTCTGGATAGTTCATCTGATATGTTTTTCATACCCAGAACACTTGGCCATTAAGCCTGAGACTCCTGCAGCTGGTGTGGCGCTGGACTGGAATCTTGCCGTTGGTGATGCTGACACAGTGGGGGTGTGCCTAGAACTCTGTGGACACTGAGACCTGCCATGCTACTGAGGTTTTTCCATAGTCCAAGGCTGGCACTGATACTGATTTCAGATTGAGTCTACTTTGTAGTAGTTTGAGACTCTGCCTGGTGCCAGAGCAGGTCTGGAGGCACAGTTCATGGGTACCATTCTGGAGTCAATGGTCATGGGTCAGGCCAGTACTTGTTTTTACTGCAGCAGGCCCAGTGTTAAGGACTGAGGCAAAGTCCTGTGTAACTCCCCCCCCCCCCAGCAGATGGAATGAATCTCTGCACTGTGCTGTCTGGAGTTGGGGAATGATGATATGGGTAAGATAAAACTGCCCTTCCTACCCTCTTCAATGTTTCTTTTCTTTTTATTATGCTATAACCAGGTACTACAATCTGGTTTCTTAGCTCTTGAGAAGGTATCATTGTGTGTGGGTAGTGGTTCAAATTGATGTCTCTGCAGGAAGATGATTGCTGGAGAGCTTTATTATACCATCTTGTGCTGCCCTCCTAGTTCCAATTTTTAGAACTTATAGGACTTCAATGGATCCGCCTTAGCTCACATAGTAGATAGGGGTGGAACAAGCTTTCACTGGAATTCCTGGGTTAAAGTAGAAAAAGAACTATTTCCCAAAACAAGGGGAGTGACATGTTTATCTAGGGGATGGTTAATACAGTATGTGTTCACTATCCTATTCTAAATCCTCTGAACGTATTGCTCTTTGTGAGGTATTTGGAGAATGAGCAATGTAGAAAATGAGGCCAACAGAGGAAATTTTCAGAAAAACAGAAATCAGCCCTTAGCTAATTTACAAACTTTCAACACCAACAAGGCCAAACTGTCTGGACAGAAAGTTATTTTCTCTATTAATTTCCTATAACAGTTATGTTTAATACTGATGAGAAGGAGGTTTTCAAGACTGTTTAAATTTTAGGCTAAAAATCCTATACTTTATAACAGTAATGCACACAATATGTGTGCATTAGTAATCGTGTGCAGCAGTAATGCACACAATATTCCAGCATGCCTGTCCACCTACAGCCCTTTTTTAATTAAAAAAATCATGAATCTGTACCAGAATTCATTTCTAATAAGCTATACTTCAGGAAATTAGTTTAAAATGATCTGAATACTGTTCTTATTATAAACTGAAAGCTTCTGTAATTTTAGATAATAATATGAAAAATGTTCAATCCCTACTACCACACACACACAAAAACTACTTATTAAATGAGCCCCTTTTAGCCGGGCGTGGTGGTGCACGCTTGTAATCCCAGTACTTTGGGAGGCGGAGACCGGAGGATCCGGGTTCGCGGCCAGCCTCAGCTCTCTCTTTCTCTCTCTCTCCCTGTCTTTCTCTCTCTACTTAGTGAGGCCCTCCACAACTTCGTGAGACCCGATTTCAAAATAAAGTATAAAAAATAGGGCTGGGGGTGTAGCGCGGAGGTAGAACGCCCCTGGGTTCAATCCCTGGTACCGCAAAAAAAAAAAGAGCCCCTTTTAGCACAATTACCTTTTTGAACTCAACCAGTGCATTGCTTCATTTCATTGCATGCTCTGTATAGACACTGAAGGGTCAGAGGAGGGACATTGAATTAAAACCACAGTGGCTGGGCACAGTGTCACCTTGTTGTGCCTCTTCCTCCTGGGTGATATTTCACAAGCTCTGTATTTCTGTGGGTCTTGGGTTTCCTCGTTTTTAAGTCAATCTTCTCTATATTCTTTTTCTTTTTTTAAAACAAGGTAATACTAAGGGTCTGAAATTAGAAAAATTCTCCTCTCTGCACATTCTTGATCTTTTTCTTTTTTACTAAATAGGTTTGCACTTGTTTGTCCCATCTTCCAAAAGATCTCAGATAAAGAAAAGAGTGACTATTTTCAATTCCATCAGTTAAAAAGGACAAAGCACTGCTGTGAATATTAGGCTGTGACCTGCTAGTTCTTGCAAGGACCTGCATGGCAAAAAGATAGCTGTGGCTCAGACAACAGGAGCTGATAACTTTTGCATGCCTTAATTATCTTCCTTCAGGGTACCTTGAGATGGCTTTTACTCCATCGAGAAATGGAGGCATTGTGGAAAACATCCTAAGAGCTTAGACAAAATGTATCTCTTCTCCTAACACACCCATTCTACTGTACTCATGGTCCAAAATGCTGGTTTAGGTGCACAGAAGCACAAAACATAAGATTTTGTTGAGAAGACAAGAGATAAATCTGTAGGGCCAAATAAGAGTAAATTAAGAATACAAGAGATGTCCCAAGACTGCATTCGATTGAATGGGACTTGAGTGCTTCAGATATTTTAGCATGAGGAAGAAATCACCATCAATTGGCCAAATCATTCATATTTAGCATATATTTTTGACAGTGAAGAAAACAGTAGGTCTTTAACACTTCCATGTTAGATATAACATTGATGATGATAATTATAAGATACAAATAACAAATGTTGCTATTTACTGAATACCTACTAGATGCTAAGCACTTTTCATATATTCACTCCAATTTTATGCATAATTCTATCTCTCATTGGCAGGGCAGGTGAGCAATAGCTAACATGTCAAGGATACAATGATTCCTTGCCACCTAAACTCTAAGTGCAGCCCAAATCATCATGATGAGTTAATGGAATCATTATCTCATCCTCAAGAGGGAATATTATGCAATGACATGGACAAGTTAGGGAAATTTCTTTTTTTTTTAAATGAGCTTTTATTGGTGCATTATAGTCTCACATCACAATGGACATCAATTTGACAGTAACATACATCATACATCCACACAGCTTTTGGTGTCCCCCTCCCCCCAGTACAGAGTACTGAACTTGACCTTGATATATTCTCATATGTACACATGGCCAATGGTAGTAATTGAATCTTCCCTTTCCCCTTCCCTTAGACC
The DNA here is from genome assembly GCA_004027185.1 of Glis glis. Lineage (NCBI taxonomy): Eukaryota > Metazoa > Chordata > Mammalia > Rodentia > Gliridae > Glis > Glis glis. The sequence continues at coordinate 16,988 of PVJS01008071.1, read as the reverse complement.
ATTTCCCTGACTCCACTGAGGCTTCTCCACCATTGTACAGAGTCACTTTGGTATCCCCACTACTCCCTAGCTTGCACATATTAGAGAAAACATATGACCCTTCTCCTTCTGTGATTGGCTAGTCTCACTTAAAATAATGTTCTCCAGGTCCTTCCATTTTCTTGTAAATGATATTATTTTGTTCTTCTTTACTGCTGAGTAGAATTCCATTGTATGTATTTCCCATAATTTTGTAATCCATTCATCTGTTGATGGACACCTAGGTTGGTTCCATAATTTGGCTATTGTGAATTATGCTCCTATGATATATTACTGTAGTTTTCTGGTTTCAATCCCTTTGGAACGATACCCAATAGTGGTATAGCCAGATCATATGGTGGATCCATTCCCAGTTTTCTGAGGAATCTCCACACTGATCTCCATAGTGTTTGAACTAGTTTGCAATCCCACCAACAGTGCAGAAGAGTTCCTACTTCCCTAAATTCTCACCAACATTTATTGTTGTTTGACTTCTTAATGATTGCCCTTCTGATTGGGGTTAGATGAAATCTCAGAGTAGTTTTGATTTGCATCTCCCTGATTGCTAATGATGAACATTTTTTCGTGTATCTATTGGCCATTTGTATCTGTGTCTATTCAATTCAGTTGCCCACTTCTTGATAGGGTTATTTTTTTTAGTGTAAAGTCTTTTAAGTTCTCTGTATATCCTAGATATTAATCCTTTGTCAGAGAGATAGCTGGCAAAGATCTCCCATTCCCGAGGCTTTCTCTTTAGACTCTTGATGTTTTCCTTTCATTTGCAGAAACTTTTTATTTTATGCTATCCCACCTATTAATTCTTGTTTTAGTTTCCTGAGCTTTGGAGGTCTTGTTGAGGAAGTTTCTACCTGTGCCTATGTTGGAGTGTTGAACCTAAGCCCACCTCTAGTAATTTCACAGTCTCTGGTCTAACTTCCAGGTCTTTGATCCATCTCGAGTTGACTCTTGTGCAGGGTGAGAGGTAAGGATTTAGTTCCATTTTTCTACAGGTAGATAACCAGTTTGCCCAACACCATTTGTTGAAAAGACTGTCCTTTCTCCAACATATGTGTCTGGCACCTTTGTCAAAAATCAATTGACTATAAGTTTGTGGATTTGTTTCTGAGTTTTCTATTCTGTTCCATTGGTCTATGTGTCTGTTTTTGTGACACTACCTTGCTGATTTTATTACTATAGCTCTGTAGTCTAATTTGAAGTCAGGGATTGTGATGCCTCCTTCATGGTTCATTGCTGAGAATTGCTTTGGCTATTTTGGGTCTTTTGTTTTTCCATATGAAATTAATGACTGATTTTTCTAGATCTGTGAAAAGTGATATTGGTATTTTGATTGGGATTGCATTGACTCTGTAGATCACTTTTGACAGAATGGCCATTTTGATAATATTTATTCTGCCTATCCAAGAGCAAGGGAGATCTTTGCATCTTCTAAGGTCTTCTTCAATTTCTTTCTTCAGTGTTCCATAATTTTCATGACAAAGGTCTTATACCACTTTGGTTAAGTTTATTCCTAGGTATATGATTGGTTTTGAAGTTATTGTGAATGGAATTATTTTCTGGATTTCTTTCTCAGTGGATTCATGGTTGACATATATGAAAGCTACTGATTTTTTTAGGTTGATCTTGTATCCTGCTACTTTGCTGAATTTGTTAATCAGTTCTAGTAGGATTTTGGTTGAGTTTTTTGGGTCTTCTAGATATAGGATCATAGCATCTGCAAATAGAGATGATTTTAATTCTTCTTTTCCTATTTGAATTCCTTTGATATCCTTCTCTTGCCTTATTGCTCTGGCAAGTGTCTCGAGGACTATATTGAAAAGGAGTGGTGATAGTGGGCATCCTTGTTTTGTTCCTGATTTTAGGGGAATTCCCACAATTTTTCCCCATTCAATATGATGTTGGCTTTGGGTTTGTTATATATTGACTTAATGATGTTGAGGTATGTTCCTTCTATTCCAATTTTCTGTAGAGTTTTTAACATGAATGGGTATTGGATTTTGTCAAATGCTTTTTCAGCATCTTTTGAAATAATCATGTGATTCTTGGTTTTAGTTCAGTTTATGTGGTGAATAACATGTTTTGTTTTGGTATGTTGAACGAGCTTTGCTTTCCTGGGATGAAACCAACTTGGTCATGGTGTACAATTTCCTTGCTACGATTTTGAATGCACGTGGCTAGTATTTTGTTTACAATTTTTGCATCTATGTTCATCAATGATAATGTTCTGTAGTTTTCTCTTCTTGAGGTATCTTTATTTGGCTTTGGTACTACTGTGATGCTGGCCTCATAGAAGGAATTTGGAAGAATCCCATCTCTTTCAATTTCACAGAATAACTTGTGAAATATTGGGTTTAGTTCTGTAAAATTTTTGTAGAATTCAGCTGGAAAACCATATGGCCCTGGGCTTTTCTTTGATGGCAGACTTTTTATTGCTGTTTCTATCTCTGTGCTTGCTATTGGTTGATTCAGGTTTTCTATATCCTTGGTTCAATTAAGGTAGGCTGTATGTGTCTAGAAATCTGTCAATTTCTCCCATGTTTCCCAGTTTATCGGAATATAAGTTTTCAAAATAGTTTCTTATGATCCTCTGGATTTCTCCACTATCTGTGGTGATGTCTCCTTTTTCATTTCTGATTTTGTTAATTTGGGTTTATTCTCTCCTTCTTTTGGTTAGGTTAGTTAGTGGTTTGTCAATCTTGTTAATCTTCTCAAAGAACCAGCTTCTTGTTTTGTTGATCCTTTGTATTGTGTTTTTATTCTGTATTACATTGATTTCTGCTCTGATTTTAGTTATCTCCTGCCTTCTACTGGCTTTGGGTTTCTACTCTTCCTGTTTTTCTAGGTCCTTGAGGTATGTCATTAAGTTGTTTGTTTGGTGACTTTCTGTTTTTCTTAAGTGGGCACTCAATGCTATAAATATTCCTCTTAACACTGCCTTCAAAGTGTCCAATACATTTTGGTACATCGTGTCTCTATTTTCATTTAATTCCAGGATTTTTTTTATTTCTCTCCTTATTTCTTTTCCAATCCAGTCCTCATTCAAGAGTGTATCGTTCAGTCTCCAGGTACTTATGTGTTTACTTTTGGTCTTCCTGTTGTTAATTTCTTCTTTCATTCCATTGTGGTTTGAAAAGATGCAGGAAATTATATTACATCTTTTGAATTTGCTGGTGCTTGCTTTGTGGCCCAGGATGTGGTCTATTTTGGAGAATGTTCTGTGGGCAGCTGAGAAGAATTCAGCTGTTGCTGGTTGAAATATTCTGTACATGTTTATTAGATCCATTTGGTCTATAGTTTTCTTTATGTCTGAAGAGTATTGATCTTTCGTCTGGAGGATCGATCTAGTGGCCTGAGTGGTTAGTTGAAGTCTCCCAATATTATTGTATTTGGGTCTACTTGAGACCTGATGTCCCAAAGATTTTTTTTTATGAATGTGGGTACACCCACATTCGGGCATAAATGTTTACTATTGGTGTATCTTCTTGTTGGATTGTTCCTTTTATTAGTGAGAAGTGTCCCGATTTTTCTATTCTGATGTGTTTTAGCTTAAAGTTTGTTTTGTCAGATATAAGCATTGCTACCCCTGCTTGTTTTCGATCTCCGTTTGTGTGGTATATCTTTCCCAATCTTTCACCTTTAGCAAATGAATATCTTTGGCTAGAAGATGAGTTTCTTGTAAGTAACATGTAGTTGGGTTGTGTTTTTTAATCCACATTGCCGGTCTATGTCTTTTAATTGGGGAGTTGAGTCCTTTGACATTCAATGTTATTGAGATATGATTTTTGTTTCCTATCATTTTAAGTTCTATTTTCTGTTTGATGTAGTGACAAATCTCCTTGTTTAGTTGCCCACCTGGTGGAGTTCACCTCTTCTCTGGTTCTGAAATTTGCTTGTTTGTTCTTCTTTGTATTTTATTTCTTTTAGGATTTTCTCTAGTGTTGGCTTGGTCATCTTGAATTCTTTAAGTGTTTGCTGGTCTTGGAATGTTTTTATTTCTCCATCAATTTTGAATGATAGCTTTGCTGGATATATCAGTCTTGGTTGGAAGTTGTTTTCTTTCTGGGTTTGGAGGACATCATACCAATCCCTCCTGGCATTCCTGACTTGGGTTGAGAAGTCTGGAGTGATTTTTATTGTTTTGCCCCTGTATGTCACCTGTTCTTTTGTTCTTGCTGCTTTTAAGATTCTTTCTTTATCCTCTATGGTAATCATTTTAATTATTACATGGCGTGGGGAGGTCCTTCTTTGGTCCTGTCTTAACGGTGTCCTATATATCTCTTGAATGTGAATGTCTAAGTCTTTTTTTATGTTTGGATAATTCTCTGAAAGTATTTCTCTGAAGAGGTTTCTGATACCCTTGGCCTGTGCTTCTAAACCTTCTTAATTGCCTTTTATTTTTAGATTAGGACGTCTTGTCTTGTATTTCTTGGATTGTTAGGGTCTGTTGCTGTAATATTTTCTGTATATTGTTGACTGTGCTTTCAGTTTTGAATGAACTGTCTTCCAGGAGTGATACCCTGTTCCATGTGGTTGAGCCTGCTAGAGTTAGTTTGTATTGCAGTCTCCAAATCATTTATTGACTCCTTCATTTCATTCAAAGTTTCTTTCTGATTCTTAAAGCCTCAATTTCCTCCTTCATCTCCTGCACGCTTTCTTTGAGGCATTTCATCATTCTGAAGATCAGAATTTGGAATTCTCCATCTTGCATTTTGTGCAGATCAGTATCAGTAATCTCCCGTTGATGCATTGTGAGGGTTTCTTGTTTCCTCGCTGTTCCTCATTCTCGTATTTTTGGTGATCTCATTTTTATGTTTCTGTTGTCTCAGCATCTTCTTCCTTTCAGTGGGTATTGCCTGTGTGTATTTGTTATACTTATTTAATGAGGTTTATGCTGGGGGATATATATTAGTCTCTACCCCATCTGACTCATATAACCAATCTCTTGAGTTTGTCCCTCAGAACCTCTTTAGCTAGATATAGTTCTTAGTCAGGCAACGCAAAGTCTCTAATTTGATGGCAGCTGCCGTGCTCTCTAGTCTCTAACTCCACCGGGCTAGAGACTGGAATTCTGTTCAGAGCTTACAGCCTGCTGGTTGGAATTTAATGCCTGACAGTCTTTGCTGCTGCTCTCCTGATTGTGCGCTCTTGATACCACAGGACCCTGAGCTCTGCTCTCTATGGCCAGTGGGCTTAGTCTCAGCAAAGCCAGTGATTGCTATGTTCAGAGCTTGTGGCTCAGTTCACTGTGCTTTGGTGGCCCCCTGTGTCCCGCTGCTGATCTGCTTGTTAAGATTATGCGAGTTACTGTCAGTTACTGGCGTTCAGGTGTGCCAAGTATAAACTCTGCTGGCGGCGAGAGTGTTCAGTTCCCAGGCCTCTGGTCTCTTGGCCTCCAGGTGCGGCCTGAGCAAGATGACACTGCCATTACTCTCCACCCACTGATCAGGGTCTGTCGGGAGAAATTGTACAGTTCTGAGCCTTGTGTTTGGGTGGCTCGGTCCTCTTGTTGCCTGAGACACCTCTGCTGTTCTGGCCGCTGCTGCTGCATGTGCCCTCTCTGGTCTCTGTTTGTACTCACAGTGCCCAAATGTAGCCAGGCACAGTTTTGTTGCTTTCCAAGCTTCCACCTCAGTAAGCTTATTTATTTGCCCCACCCAGCGCAGCTGGGTACCCCATGTTGGTCTGTGGAGATCCAATTGGCTGTATACACTTTGGGCTGTGGTTCTCTCCCATCATAATGTCTCCAGGGGCTGTCTGCTTGTTTGCTTCTATGCTGTGTCTAACTGTAGTCCCCGCTCCACCTCTGTGAAGATGATTTGCAAAGACTCAGACCCATGGAGTCTATTTCCTTGCCACACATGCCTCTGTTTCCTTTGGGAGTCCCTGGCAGTCTCTCGCTGGAATGGTCTCCTGCTGGGATGACACCAGGACAGCTGCTGAGGTGGACTCACAATAGGTTGCTGGGACAGTCTGCCGCTGGTGCTAGGACCACCGCACACTAGGAAAGGAACTCATAGTAGGCTGCTGGTATGTGGTGGCTTTGGGGACGTCTGGGAAATTTCTAAGAGGATAAATATGCTAAGTATCAACTGAGTGATAAAGTGTGAAAAAAAAAAGCCCTGTAGACTGCAGGAGTCAAGGTGCTACAAAGAAAGGGGATATGATCGGGGCCTTGCAGACTTGAGATAAGCATACCAATAGGAAAATCACTCCAGGCAAGGGAAGCCTGCTGAGGAAACCTGTGGAAGCAGGAATGACCATGCACACGTGGAGCATGGAGGCAGTAGCCAGTGTGGTCAGAGTAAAGGGTTCTTTATAAGGGCCTACAGTGCCCTATATGATTTGGCTTTCATCACTGCTCTAACTTCATCTCTTCCCAGTCTCCATCTCACTCATTCCCACACCAGCCACACTTGCCTTTTGTTAATCCTCAAACTTGCCAGATGTACATCAGCCTCAGGACTCGGCACTCACTGTTTCCCTAAGAATGCTTTTCTTCTATATATTCACATGGCTTATTCCAATATGCCTTTCAAGGCTTTGCTCAGATGTTATCTATACTTAATGAGGCCTGCTCTGATCACTCTTATAATTATAGACTTCCTTGACACTTCCCATTCCTCTTTGGTAGTGTTTATTACCTTATAATACACAATATAATCTATTTACTTTTGTGTTTGGTTATTCTCTCTCTCTCTTACAACTAGATGAAAGTAGATTTGAATATTTTTAAATTTTATGTATTGATGAATTCCAATACTTAGAACACTGCCTGGACCATAGCAAGTAAGATAATAATTAGTATGTGTTGTTGTTCATGTAGACTATAAATAGAATTTAAGATTTTAATAACACATTGAAGTAAGATTTTTAATTCCAGAAAGACCTAGGCAGAGGAAACCAGTAAAAGTGTTTGGCCAAGGGAATAGCATGCAAAACAGTGTCTTTTAAAGAAATTAATCTTTTTGTGGTATGTGGTTTGTATTTCTCGGGAGAAATTATATCAGTAGCTTAAAAGTGAAGTGATCTGAGTTTGTTTAGGAATGTGGCATTAGAATTGCAAAATGGGGTTGTGTATTTTTAAAGAGGGTTTTTTAAAAGGAGCCTAAATCATCTTTGTGACTGATGGGATATTAATATTGGGAGTGTGGAAACAGGACAAAGACATGGAAGTTTCTGATTTTTCTCCACTCTCTTCTCCAGGATTCTCCTTTCTCTGCCCTGCTCTGTGCCATGGGAGTCTACCTTTGTGAACTGCCTTTCCTGGAATCCTTTGCCATATTGCTTCCAGTTAGTTCTATCCAGTGGGAGAAACAATAGATGGTAGGGAGGAAGAAGACAGCGATGAGAGTGGTGCTTTCCATTTCCCTCCTACTTCTGTTGTGTGTTGTGGCAATGACTACCTCTCTCTACAACTGTAGCTTCTGTTGAGTGGGCCACTACACAGTTTAAGATCTCATTAAGATTCTGTTCCCTGGCCCTTCATCCTTAGGGCTACTAACAGCTTCCTGCCATTTCTAGTCTCTGGATCCTTCACTATCCTTTATTTCTTCAACGTGTCCATACCTTTAACAGTAGTCCCTTCATTGAAGACTCTTCATTTGAACAATTTAGGGGTAAAGTATTTCCTCTTGGGGATATGACTGATGCAGAGGGAAAGATGTTAAGATTGATTACAAACTTTCAAATATTGACAACTGAAAAATATTGTTATCCCTAAGGGAAATATGAAAATTCAGAAAGAAAGAGGTCAATTTTGAGGAAAGAAGACAATTTTAGTTTGACACAAAAGTCATCTAAAATAGCAAAATATCTAAGTGGAATGTTTATCAGTTATTTTTGAAGACTAGATAGATCAAAATAAAAGCTTAAATTCATTCCATAATCCATGTATTGAGCTCCTAAAGTGAGTCGGGTTAGGTTTTGAGTTTCATTGAAGTCTGAGTGTGACTGAGATCTTTTTTTTTTTTTTTGCAGTATTGAGGATTAAATCCAGGAACCTCTATCTCTGAGCTTCAAACTCAACCTTTTAAAAATCAATTTTATTTATTTATTTATTTATTTATTTATTTATTTATTTTATATTGCTGGGGATTGAACTCAGGGACACTCTACCACTGAGCTATATCCCCAACCCTTTTAAAAAATTTTTAAATTTTGAGACAGGATTTTGCCAAATATCCCAGGTTGGCCTTGAATTTACAATCTTCCTGCCTCAGCCTCCTGAGTAGCTGGGATTATAGGCATGCACCACCACCACCACCACCACACCCTGCATGACTGTAATATTTAAGTAAAAAAAAGTGTCTGAGATGTGTCAAGATGTATAGACTGAGAAATATAGAGGGTCCAGGACTTAAACCATATCCTCTCATTTAGAAATTAAAAGGATAAAGTGGAGAGAGTTGACAGGCCAGAGAAGGAACAGGAGGAATTTGACAAAGAACATGAAAAGTACATCAGTTGGAATTAGACAAATGTAATCTGACACATTTATCTCGCAGTAGGGATGGTATTATAAATGGGAGGTATATTATAGTTTATAGTTAAATTTCTCTGTTCTCCAGCCAAGGATGAATAGAGAAAGGCCAGAAGCTCAATCAATGTGAATGAGAAGAATGGTAGAAGATAATGTAGACAAAAGAGGTAGGACAAGGTCACACCGGACTTGTACACCAAGTAGTGAAATTTGGATTTTATTCTGAATGAAAAGAGAATCACAGGTGGATGTAAATGTAAAGGATCATTCTTTGTGCTTTATGGATTGTCGATGCCAAGCACTTAGGAGACCACTGTAGTAGCCTGGACAAAAGATGGTTGTGACTTGTTTGGAAGGGTAATAATGAGATGGAGAGAAGAATACAGATTCAGGATATATTTTGGAGCTGGATCCATGAAGGTTAGGTGATGGATTAGATGTGGGTCATAAGAAAAAAGGAGGATGCAAAGTTGATTGCTGAATTTTTGGCTTCAGCAAATGGGTGAATGTGATTGTAGCTATATATTTTTGTGTGTGTGGTACTGGGGATTGACCCAGGGGCATTCTACCTCTAAGCTACACCCTCAGCCCTATTTTATTATTTTTATTTTTTAATTTGAAACAGGGTCTCATTAATTTGAAGAGGGCCTCAATAAGTTGCTGAGACTGTCCTCAAACCTGTGATCCTCCTGTCTTAGCCTCCCAATCCTGTACTGGGATTACAGGCATGTGCCACCATACCTGGCTGATTGTAACTATCAATATGGCAAAAGTGTAGGGGATGCAAGTTTCAGGGTATGTTGGGGGGTATCCTCAGATACCTCTCAGGTTCATGATTTGCTAAAAGGACTCACCAAATCATAAAAGTTATTATATTCATGGTGATGATTTATTATAGTGAAAAAAATAAAGATAAAAGCCAGCAAAACAAAAAAGAGAATCAGGTGTTGTCTAGGAGAAACCAGGCACAGGCTTCCACTTGTCCTCTCCCGGTGGAGTCACGTGAGCAGTGTTTAATTCTCCCATAAATGATGTATTAAGGTGTATGAAGTATTGCTAACCAGGGGGTAACCAGGGGAGCTCATCTGAGCCTGGTGTCCAGGGCTTTCACTGGGTGGCCATTCACACAGGCATGGAGCATCCACATGGTTGACCTTAATTATTCAGTGTTCAGCCTGCACAACTACCCAAGTTCAAGCTGATACAGACCTTCGGGTATACAGAGGCATTTTTATCTGGAAGAATGCCCTACAAGCTCAGATATTGCCTCCTTGGCAATATTAAATTTGTGGTGCTGGTTTTGGTGGTTCAGTTTTCTCATGGTTACTTAAAACTTCTTAGTACCTTTAGGATATTCTACTTGAATGCTAATCTTCTACTTAAATGTAAACATATTTGAGAATTAAGTTCCTTATAACTGTTACCACATGCAGCAATACATTCATTCCAGTTTTACAACTGGGGAAACTGACTTTCATACTCAGTTTAACTTCAGGTAGTGGGCTGTTTCCAGAAGGAAAATACATTTGATTCACAAATGAGTCATACTCTCTTTTGCCTCCAAGTCTTTAAGTATTAAACAAATGCATTCTTTCTTTGTATAGTGATTAGACTTAAACAAATCACTTTAAATCTCTGGATCTCAATTACCAAATGGGAGATTGGTGGTCATTCAAGTCTGTGATGTATATGACCCCGTGAAGCCGAGGTCTATTTTATCACTCTCTAGAGGATACACAGCCGGCCAGTATCAGATCCAGGAGAACTGCTACCTCTTGGCTCATAGAGCAGTGTGCCTTTTCCAACGCTCCTGTTAGAGACGGGAATGATGCCACATGCTGTCATCTTCCCTGCTACTTTCCCCTGCACAGAACCAGGCCAATTAAACCATTCTTTTCATTCCTCTTGCCACCATACTAAAGCTTTGAGAACAAAGAAGAAACATGAGCTGTAAGCTGCTGATCTGTCTTGATGGGCTCCATAGGTCTAAGTTAAGAGGGAAGGTGGCTGCAAAAAAATAGATTTCAATAAAAAGAGGTAAGCAAAGGGGTTCCAATATTTTCTCTGGAAAAGCAGGAGGGGTTATCCAGTGTAAAACTTAGAACTCTGAGGAACTCACTGTTAATGAATAAAGATGTTGAAACACAGGCCTGTAGGTAGTGTCAGCAAATTGACCTTTGCTTTTCCATCTCTTGTTTACCTTATATACATATTGTATAGATCATAGATAAGTGCAAGTTTGTATTTACCACATGGGAAGATTCCCTGTGGTTTCATTGCTATTAGGGTGTGAATGTGAAACCAGACTTGAAATTCTGCAAAACCATATGTTTGTGTTAACCATTTTTAACAGTACAAATGAATAAGAGCCTTTGGGAAATCCCAAGAAAGACAGGATGAGGGAAGGAAGTAGCAGATGACTTTTAACTCCTGTAAACTGATATTATAGTCAACTCTTACGGAATGGCGGGCGGGGAAGACAAACACAAAAGCAGAGACATAAGAAACAGAAACCAACTATCACAGATTTCTGTTTTGAATCCAGGTTCTATTTGTTTCTTTCTCTTCTTCTGGAGGGTAGTAGCTTTTCAGGAGGTAAACCCTATGGTCTATCTTGTGAAAGGGTTCAGTTTCTCAGAGGAGTGGTTGGAATCTTGGGTTCTTCCTTTTGGACTGTGCACAGCTCTCCTCTGTAACAGGAGCCATCTGTCTACTGATGTCCCATTTACTCCCCAGTGGTCAGAAACAAGGTGCTATCCTTCATGTCTCTGCATTTAAATAAGGTGTCCAAGTGCTTCTCCTCCTGTATAAGGGCAGGGAAGTTTCCAGAGCTTCTGAACCATGTGTCCTTAGGGGATGACATGAAGGAGTGCCGATTCTTGAGCCCAGGTGATCATTGCTTCCCCTGCTGTTCTGCTCACAGCCATTGGAGACAGTGAGGCACCTTCTCCTTTTCTCCTCAAAGACTGCTCGTTTTTCTCTCTTATTTGTCTTTGCTCTGTCTTGGAGTTACTCTCTGCTTTTTGCCCATCATCCCCAACTCCTCTAGTGTATATAAGACAGAGAGTCTGACTCTGCAAGCCTAGATCACAGAATCTTCCTCTCAGATTTACTTTACATCTATGTTGGCACAAGCTGAAGGGTGAAAACCAGACCACAGTGAATGTAAAGGGGAATCGGAATGCAAGTTCTATTATAACCACTCGGGCAGAGAGGTTTGGAAGGGCTGGATTGTTATATCAGACTGAATAATTCATATCCCTGAACATGTACTGCAGAGAGACATCAAGTGCATCCTAATGCAAAATCGCTCCCTATTGGTGGGGGCATGGTTTCCCACATGGTGTGTGGAGACTCACAGAGAGGAACAGACCTAAATACAGGGGTGTGAGGTTAAGAAAAAGGATATTCATGAGAGGATACCCTGTAAAACTTAAACTTCTTGGTTGCTTTTCTTTTAGATGAACAGATAACACTCAACAAATACATCAACATAGATAGGCTACTTCATGAATATTTGTATGGAGTAGGAACAAGACGATGTGGCATGTGGCACCAGTGTAGGTACAGGACAGATACCCACACATTGCTTGATCCCACAGGGATTCACAGGAATCCCATATTTCCTCGGCTACATGGAGTGACCTGCCCAGAGTGAGCAAGTCGCAGGAAGTATTTATCACCATCCTTTGCCATTGTCTATATACCTCTTGCATGAATCAGAGGAAACATAGTAAGTCAATGCTCAATAAAAAAGGACATACTTATGTACACTTACTTTAACAGAATGCATATTTGACTCAAAAAAGTAATCTGCAACACAATTAGATTGTTCATAATTTCAAAGGATTACCTTTGTCTATTTTGTTGTCTGGACATCTTTCCAGAAAGCTACAAAACACCGTGATAGCCATTAGGTTATTTAGTTTAATTCACTCCTTTTTTATGTTGTGATTTCCTTTAGTTTACACTCATCCTTCTGTAAATACCAATGCAATTCTTCAACCTAATGTAATGATACATGTGAGATTAAAGTTTGGATAGTACAAGAAGTATACCTTGGAACAGAGTAATAATATTAGTTAGGTTTTTGGTGTTATGCCCAAAATACCTGACAGTACAACTTGGAGAAAAGTTTATTTTCTTTCCAGTTTTGGAAGTTTCAGAGGTCAGTCTATGGTTGGCTGGCTTGCAGTGGCAGGACATTAGGGCATGGCAGAGGAGGGAAAAGCCCCACTTAGCTCATGGCAGTGGGAAACAAAGAGAGAATGAGAGTGAGAGTGAGAGCGAGAGAGACCAGGGACAGATACAGTCCCTGGCCATGTCCCCAGGATCCACCCCTTCCAGCCATGTCCTGCCTTCGAACCTGGCTGCATAGCCCACACATGAGGCTTTAGAGAACATTTTAAATCCAAACCATAGCAGTAACTCTCTGGTTGGTCCTAGAGAGAGCAGTATGTTATCAAGGAGCAGTATCCTATCAAGGTGACTGTGTTGAGGCACATAGGAAGTGACCAGCAGTGAAGTTTTCTTATGGAGGAGCTGGGAAAATCAGGGTGGGCCACTTTGAGTGCTGCAATGTAATAGCTATGAGGACAATATAAGGAGAGACACAAGAAAACCCTCCTCCTTCTACACTAGACTTGAGACAGATAATAATAAGTTGGGAAGGAAATGGAGAGTTGGAGTAAATGTTATGAAAAAATTTAAGTCACAGTTACAAATTCCCAGGTTGGCGAATTACTGGCCCATCTTGGATAAGATGCTAAGACCCACATCATCACCTGATACCCAGTTAGTGCAAAGATTAAGATAAACTTGCCCTCTCCCTATGCAGACATATGGATGGGAAGAGGGGTATAGTTCCTCAGATAGGAGAAGAGTTGGGTGGTCAGTTCCACAGAGTTGCTCTGTAGGCTAGTTCTTCCACTATTACGCATTACGTCCATGAGGATACGACTATCTTTGGCAATGCAGACTTTTCCACATAGTCCTCCTGTTAATCAGAAATATGGATTATAGAGGTCACAGGTAAAGGGTAGTTTATTTATTAAGTTTTAGTCTCTGTGTTTCATGCATTTTAGTGTTTAATTGTAAAGTCAGTTGTAGAACACACATTTCCTTAATATGATGAATTAATGAAAGACCTCTGGAAATCCCAGGAAAATCTGAAAGAACGCAGAAATGGAAATATGTCTTTTTTATTTCCAGGAAAATTAAAATTTGGAGACATTATCTCTTATAAACTGAAGAAATTGGGGAAAATGGAGAAATTTTAACCAGGGATCACTAACTAGAAAATGTTCTCACTGAAATTAATTAAAATAAAATATAAATAGATCTTTAGATTTTTTATTCTGAAATTAATTCATGGCTGTGATTTCTGTTTTTCTTCTGCAAAATGAAATTCACCAGTCCCTGAGGCTGCTTTGGCCTGGGGAGGGCAATGTTATACAAAGGAGTGGTTGGACCTTGGGGCAGTTGAGGTAGACTCTGAGTCTAGCCTCTTACCAAGCAAAACAAGTGTCTGATAGACAAGAATATATTTCTTTGGTAAGCTTTGTCTCTTTATTATGGTAGAACAAGGAAAACCATTTGTCCGCCAAGGAGCCTTCTCTGGGACAAATGACCCAAGTCTCTCTTTGGAAGAACTTTTGTGCTTCAGTTCTTTATTCTTTATAAATTAGTGTATATTAATTGTACAGATGAATGGGTTTCATTGTGGCATATTCACCCATGCAGATAACACACTTTGATTACATCGACTCCCCATTATCCTTCCTTAACTCCTTTCCTCTGATCTCCTTCCTCTTTTCTAATAGTCTCCCTGTTACTTTTATAAATATCTCTCTTTATTCTTATTCTCCACTTTTGTCTTTACCTTCTTTTTTTTTTTTTGCGGTACCGGGAATTGAACGCAGGGGCGTTCTACCTCCGCGCTACGCCCCCGGCCCTATTTTTTATGCTTTATTTTGAAACCGGGTCTCACGAAGTTGCGGAGGGCCTTACTAAGGAGAGAGAGAGAGAGAGAGCAAGCGAGAACTGAGGCTGGCCGCGAACCCGGATCCTCCGGTCTCCGCCTCCCAAAGTACTGGGATTACAAGCGTGCGCCACCACGCCCGGCTTTGTCTTTACCTTCTGCCATCATTCTCCTTCAAGGAATCTTCATCTGTTGCCTGGACAACTATCTACTAACTGGTCTCCTCCCATGCACATCCGACCCCTTCCATCCATTTTCCCCACTGTAGAAATACAGAACTTTTAAATACAAACACACACACACACACACACACACACACACACACACACACACACTCACTGCTTTGGGAGCCACCTCTTGCTTTCTTGATGGAGTGCTATATCTCCCTTAGGATCCATGAGGCCTCCCTTGGCTGGTCCCTGTCTCCAACTGCAGCTCCCCTCTACCTTGCTTAGTGTGGTCAATCCAAATAGCTACTGGAAGACTTTTGCTCTTGTTCTGGAATTCCTCCTTTTCCCATACCTCCTCTTTGCCTAATAAGCACTCATTTGTTGCTATATAGAATACACATGTGCCCTCAGAGTTCATATGCTGAAATCCTAACTCCTAATACAATGGTAATAGGAGATGAGGCCTTTGGTAGGTGATTAGTCCATGAGATGATTAGTCCATGAATCCCTTACAGTCTTCCTGGGTGAGATTAGTGAAATTAAGACTGGATCCCAGAGGGCTCCTTCGTCCCTTCTACCAGGGAAGACACAAGGGGAGGATAATTGTCTATGGACCAGGACATGGGCTTTCACCAGATAACAAATTTGCTGGCACTTTGGACTTCCCAAACTTCAGAACTGTGAGAAATAAGCTCGATAAGCCCCCAGGTCTATTGTATTCTGTAATCCATGAGACTTATAAAGTCACTATGTCTATGATATTCTTTGATAGCAGTGTAAAGAGATTAAAATACTTATTTTTTAGATCTCAGGTCGAGTCATTTCTTCAGTGCAAACCTGAAAAATTCTCTACTCAAGATCAAGCATCCACATGATGGGAACTCCATTCCCATCCTTTATAATTCCTAACCATTTCATAATTATGCCTTTATTAATGTTCTGTTTGAATAATGGACCCATCTCCCTCACAGAAATTTATGTTCTATGAAAATAGGTCTGTTGCCTGGTTTTTCATACCATCAACTAACACCTAGCTTTGGATCTGATATGTAAAACTTTGCTATTTAGTATTAGTTGACTTAATAATATAGAATTATTTTCTATAAATCATCCACTTTCTTATCTTCAATTAATGATTTTATGTTAATGGCTTTTGTTTGTCTTTCAAACTCTAGTCTCTAACATTCTCCTAGTTTCTAATTTTATTTTTTAAGCTATGTATCATCATTTCCTGGATACCATTCTTAAGTTCAATATGTTCACGATTTAATTACCCCTCTTTTCAGACTTTCTCCTTCTCTCAGGTTTACTACCATAAGTAATACTATTACTGTGTGGTTTAAGACAGAAACCTTGAAATCACCCTTGACTTCCTTTTCTTCCTCATCTTCCATATACAACTTATCAGCAAGTTATACTAGTTCAACTTCTCATTTTATTTTTCTTTCTTTTACCCTTGTTTAGTTCAGCCCCAGCATCTTTCTGCAGAACTAATAAAGTAACATCCAAAGCATCTCTTTATCTCGTTGTTCCATACTACATAACATATCTATACAAAACGATATATCATCACATCACATCCATGTTTTGATGATTCTTTATTTCCATGCAGACAAAATATAAGCCAGAAATCTAATAGTCATTCTTGAAGCTCTCTTATTCATTCTTCATTTCTAACCCATCAATAAGTTCTTTTATCTCACTCAGTTAGTCAAATCTACTGTCATCTCTGGACAAATGTTATAGTGCCACATTAGGTATACTTTTCTGTACTCTCGGCCAATATAGCCTCCTCCTGCCCAGCAACAGTTCTCCATTATACAGGGAAAGTAATCTTTTTAAATGTAAATCTTTCATGTCATAGAAACATAGTATGGGGTGGAAAATAGGTGAGACACCCAAAGCACCAACAAATGATAAAATATTGGAGGGTTTAATAAGAATATCCAAGTAGGTATGCCGCACAGATATGTTTTCTTAGTCCCGTGAGTTTCATTCTTTGGTGCACATGAAAATCACCAGAGAAACTTGGTAATGCATATTTTACTTTCATTTTTCCCATTTAGAACTGGTAATGCATATTTTTCTCCAAGGTATGGAATGCTTACATTAACTTACCAGGAATTTCTCCTAAGAAGCTCAAAGTTCTAATCTTACATCTAATTTTTTTTTTTTTTGCGGTACTGGGGATTGAATGCAGGGGCATTCTACCTCCCCGCTACACCCCTGGCCCTATTTTTTTATACTTTATTTTGAAACTGGGTCTCACGAAGTTGCAGGGGGCCTCACTAGGTAGAGAGAGAGAGAGAGAGAGAGAGAGAGA
>PVJS01008070.1:0-54212 GCA_004027185.1 Glis glis | reverse complement strand
TAGTGAGGCCCTCCACAACTTTGTGAGACCCGGTTTCAAAATAAAAGTATAAAAAAATAGGGCCAAGGGTGTAGCGTGGAGGTAGAACGCCCCTGGGTTCAATCCCCGGTACCACACACAAAAAAAAAAAGAGTGTATCATTCAGTCTCCATGTATTTATGAAATTTCTTTTGGTCTTCCTGTTGTTAATTTCTACTTTCATTCCATTGTAATCTGAGAAGATGCAGGAAATTATATCACATCTTTTGAATTTGCTGGTGCTTCCTTTGTGGCCCATGATTTGGTGTGTTTTGGAGAATGTTCTGTGGGCAGCTGAGAAGAACGTGTATTCAGCTGTTTCTGGTTGAAACATTCTGTATATGTCCATTAGGTCCACTTGGCTTATAGTGTTCTTTAGGTCTGAAGAGTCTACTCATCTTTTGCCTGGAAGATCGATCTAGTGGTGTGAGTGGTGTGTTGAAGTCTCCCAATATTATTGTATTTGGGTCTCTTTGAGACTTGATGTCCCGAAGACTTTGTTTTACAAATGTGGGTACACCCACATTTGGAACATAAATGTTCACTATCATTTTATCTTCTTGTTGGATTGTTCCTTTTATTAATAAGAAGTGATCCACTTTTTCTCTTCTGATGTATTTTAGCTTAAAATCTGTTTTGTCGGATATGAGGGTTGCTACTCCTGCTTGTTTTTGGTCTCCATTTGCATGTTATTTCTTTTTCCATTCTTTCACCTTTAGTATATCGATATCCTTGGTTATAAGTGAGTTTCTTGCAAGCAGCATATCATTGGGCTATCTTTTTAAATCCACTTAGCCGGTCTATGCTTTTTAATTGGGGAGTTAAGACCTTTGACATTCAATGTTATTATTAAAATATGATTTTTGTTTCCTGTCATTTTGAGATCTATTTTCTGTTTGATATAGTATCATTTTTCCTTGCTTAGTTGTCCACCTGGTGGAGTTCACCTCTTCTCTGGTTCTGGAATTTGCTTCTTTTTTCTTCTTTGTGTTTTATTTCTTTTAGTATTTTCTCTAGTGCTGGCATGGTAGTCATAAATTCTTTAAGTTTCTGTTTGTCTTGGAACATTTCTATTTCTCCATCAATTTTGAATGATACCTTTGCTGGATATAGCAGTTTTGGTTGGAAGTTGTTTTCTTCCAAGGTTCTGAATACTTCATATCAGTCCCTCCTGGCATTCATGACTTGGGTTGAGAAGTCTGGAGTGATTTTTATTGTTTTTCCCCTGTATGTCACCCATTCTTTTGTTCTCGCTGCTTTTTAGATTCTTTCCTTGGCCTCTATGTTAGTCATTTTGATTATTTTGTGGTGTAGGGAGGTCCTTCTTTGGTCTTGTCGTAACTGTTCTGTATGTCTCCTGTACGTGAGTGTCCAAGTCTTTTTCTATGTTTGGATAATTCTCTGAAATCATTTCGCTGAAGAGGTTTCTGATACCCTTGGTCTGTGCTTCTAGCCCTTCTTCAATCTTACTATGCATAGGTTAGTGTGTTTCATATTCTATATTTGTTGGATGTTCAGGTTGTGTTGTTGTATTGTCTTCTCTATATTAATAACTGTATTTTCAGTTTTGAATGAACTCTCTTCCAAGAGTGATACTCTGCTTTCCATGTGTTCTAGCCTGCCAGAGTTGGTTTCTATTGCAGTCTTTAATTCATTTATTGACTCCTTTATTTCATTCAAAGCTTCTTTCTGGGAGCCTCAATTTCCTCTTTCATTTCCTGTATGTTTTCTTTGAGGCCTTTCATTATATTGTAGGTCAGAATTCGGAATTCCCCAATTTGCATTTCCTGTAGATCAGTATTGGTAATATCCCTTGTTGTTGAATTGTAAGAGCTTATTGTTTCCTCACTGTTCCTCATTCTCATATTTTCAGTGTTTTCAGTTTTGTGTTTCTGTTGTCTTGGCATCTTCCTCTTTGTATGTGGGTCCTGTGTCTATTATTATCCCTTTATAGTGATTTCTATATTGGGAGTAAATATTTACCTCCACCAGTCTGACTCCTTTAGGCTAACTTTTGAGTTTGTCTCCCAGGGCCTCTCTAAGTAGATGTAGTTCCCAGTGCAGGCAATCAGGAGTCTCTGATTGGCTGCAGGCCATCCTGCTCCCCTGGCCCAATCTACACAGGGCTGGAGAGTATGATGTTCTGTCCACAACCTGTGGCCTGCTAGTTGGAGTTTGGTGCCCCAGAACCACTACCACTCTCTGTTGATTGTGAGCCCATGATGCTGCAGAGCACTGACCTTTGGCCTCTGTGGTCAGGGAGCTTTGACTCAGCAAAGCCAGCGATTGCTATGTTTTGAGCTTGTGGCCTGGCTCACTAAGTTTTGATGGCCCTGGGACCCCACTCCTGACCTACTTATTATGATCTCATGAGGTACTGTCAGTCGCTAGTATGCATGCATGCCAGGCATAAACTCAGCTAACAGAGAGAGTGTTGAGTTCCCAGCCTGTATTTGCAAACATGTGTAATGCTGGCTGACCCTTGGTCTCCTGACCTGCAGCCTGGCCTAGGTGGTGCTGCAGCCGCTGTCCACCCAAGGCCCAATCTCAGGCAGGGAGAGGCTATACAGTTCCAGGCCTAGAGCTTGGGTGAGTCAGTTTTTCAGCCTCAGGAGCATCTCCACTGCTCTTGTTGGCCCCTGGCGCTGGTTCTTGCAGCCCCAGAACACCACTAGACTCGAGTCTATCAGTTCTGAGCTTGTAACTCAGTTGGCTGTGTTATTTCTCCCTCTGACACCGAGACCCCGGAGACCCTGCAAGGACGTTGTGGATCTGCAGACTGAAGGTCTCTCCTGGGAATGTTCCACAGGCTGTTTTTTAATCCACCTCTCTGCTGTGCCTGACAGCCCCCCCCCCCCCGTACGGGTGAACTGCAAAGTCTCAGACCCTGGGAGTCTATAGCTTGTCACGGGAGTCCCTGTGGTCTCACTAGGTGGTCTCCCACTGGGTTGCTCTGCTCCTTAACTTACGGTCTGGTGCACTGGATCCCTGGAGGCAGAGGTGAGCTCAGTCTCACTCCAGGAGATCCGGTCAGGCAGGTTGGACTGTCCAGTCTTAGATGCACGTGGAGTGAGGTTCCGACTGCTTTAGCTAATGAACTGCAGTCTGGCTTCACAAGTCACTGGTTTCTACGCTAGCCGTCTTTGGGAGCCACAGTGTAGCCATTTATCAGCCCCAGCACGACTTGGCTGAGATGGTGCTGCTGTCGCCATGATTCTACAGGTGAGCCGCGTAGAGCTCTTTCAGACTTCTCTCTCTTCTGGGTCTGATTTCACCGTGTTTCAATTTTTTGTTGTTTTGTTGTAAGTTTTGCTGCTTTTCTTCCCTTGTCAAGAAGCTATCTTCAAAATGGCCGAGTTCTAAGTATCAGAGCCCCTGTGATATGCTGTTTCTCTCTGTTGCCATCTTGGACACCCTCTTAAAATTTCTTTTAATTCCCAAATTCCATGACACTATTCTCTTTTATGAAATTTTCTCTTTATGTTTGCTTTAATCTATTCTCAAGTTTTGGTTCCACTCATAAAATAAAACCATCTTATATGCTAATAACAAAATTGGATTGTCATTTTTATAATTTCTCAGCTGTTGGTTTATCTATTTTCAGAAAGACAACACAAGAGTTGGATTATAAGAAAGCTGGTACAAATTCTTGCTGGAGTTGTCTGCATATTGACACACACTTTCCCAAAGATTTCCCCATACCTGACTATCTTTCCCAAATAGATTATAATTGCCACAAATATACTGAAAAATAATATTTATCTAAATATTATTTATTTATTATTTGTTTACATAATACTTATTTGATATAAAAATAGAATAATAAAGAAAATCCACAATAAAATTGAGTAATAGATGGTAACTAATTTGTTTCTTAAAGTTAATCTTGAGCAGTTGACAGTTGACAAGTTAAATGAAGGAAGGGAGAAAAAAAGGCTATTTTGTTGAAATTCTGAAAGGAAATTATAAAAATACAAAAGGTTTGGAATTTAGAGTTTAAATATAAAATACAAGATATTTTTATTTTTTATTATGTTGGTACTGGGGATTGAACCCAGGGGCATTCTACCTCCAAGTTCCACCCCCAGCCCTTTTTATTTTTTGTTTTAAAACAGGGTGTTGCTAGGTTCCCAAGAGTCATGCTACTTGCTGAGGCTGTCCTTGTGCCTTCAATCCTCCTATCTTGGCCTCCCAAGTACTGGGATTACAGGTGTGCACCACCACAACCAGCTGTATAATTTTTATTTGAATGATGGGGCTCTGGCTAGTGGAATGGAGAATTAGGGGCCAATGGAAATTCATGTATATCGAATTTCTGGAGCTCATAGGTGGTAAGTGGTAAGGGGAACTGGATTAATCTGCATACCTGCCTACCTCAGGAACCAAAGACCTCCAGACGCACTGACTGAATGGATGCAAGGGAGTTTGGGAGTAAATCCCAGAGTGTGGATATCAAAACTAAGGCTCTCAGCCAAAGAAATACATGGTTCTCTGTCAGTGGAGCTGGCATGAGTGGGATAGGGATTTGGTGCTGAATGGAGAGACAACTTCCCTAACAATGATATTCTTTCTAACAGGATGACAAACCAGAAACACATTTACAGGTTGAGCATCCTTAATCTGAAAACCTAAAATCCAAAATACTTGAAAATTGATAATTCAAAACTTTCTGAGCACTGACATGATGCCACAAGTAGAAAATTCCACACATGAAACTTTGTTTCATGAACGAAATTAGTTAAAATATTGTATGAGATATATCTTCAGGCTATGTGTATAAAGTACGTAGAAAATGTTAGTGAATTTTGTGTTTAAGTTTGGGTCTCATCCCAATTCTTTGGGATATTAAGTATAGGCTAGTATTCTACATTCTGAAAAGAAAATCCCAAATCCAAAACATTTTTAGTTCCAAGCATTTTGGATAAAAACCACTCTATCTGTACCTATATTGACGCATTCGTAATTACAGTAGGAATAGTGCTTTTTGAGCCACTCGGGGGTCTTCCTTCTCATTTTGTTCCAGGCAGAATCTATCCCAATGCCTTGGGAACAATTGTACTTGTTAACAAAGAGCCAGGAGTGATGAGGACCCCTCCAATAGCAGCAGGTTCAGAGACATGGCATCCAAGGCTGGAAATGCAGATCAGGAGGACCGGCAGGAAGAATAGAGCTGGGACAAATAACATAAGCAACGAAGAAAGTGGAGGAGTGGTGGTGGCTGAGGGAGGCAGAATCTGGCTGCAACTCAAGCCAGCAGGTGTGATGACCAATGGGAGGCCAGGGGCAGAAGGGTCAGGAAACAGTTTCTGCCTATAATGACAGCAGCACTGTAGAGACTGCCTAATCAATTCACATACTTGCATACGGTAAAATTGTTATAATAGATTACATATATGTGTATGTATATTTATATATAAATTCTCCTAATGTATCTTTAGACTGATTCCCCCCTCCTTACATGCTTTTCTCTGCCCATATCAAACTAAACCACCAGGTGCTCTATCTACCCATGGCTTGAATGCATTTGTCATTCTCTGGATCTTTTTCTGTTCTTGACTGGTTATTCTTTGTCAACTGGGTTGAGTCAGCTCAGTCACATTTCCAGGGAGCTTGTCAAAAGCGTCTTCATTTCATTTGCTTTAGATAAGTCTCTGCACTCTCCCAGAATACTGTCCATACCTCTGTTAAAGCAAATTGTAACTTCTCTTTGGATTGTACTTCTCCTCCATCAGGTTGCTTAAGCACAGGAACTTGCTCATTCAGTTTAATGTTTAGCACAGTATATGGTATAATATAAACACCCAATAAATGTTTATATAAATTGGATTAAATTAGGTTTTATATCTTTAACTAGGCCTGGAAAAATATAAAATATTCAATTATCTCTGCTATACAAACAATCAACCATATGTTTGTATTTTTTCCATTCCTTTAAGCAATCTATGTATTTCATTAGTGCTTATGAATCTCAGATATTAAAATGAATAGATTTTCTATTCATTTATACAATCCTTATTTATTGACAGCCCACTATATTCCCAAGTTTTGAAAATGTAGCACCAAATACCTTACCCTCATGGAGCTGATATTCTAGTGGAACACTAGGAGATTCTAGTGGTATCTTTAAAATTTCATTTGTTAGTAATGTAGAATTCTCTAAAACTAGATAATTATTACTGCAGACTTAATATATGCTCTACAACTTGGGGTGAAAAATATAGTTCTGCCTCTATTAGTTTTCAATAGAATGGATTGATTCAATATCTACTTTGATAGTAAAAATTCCAGTCACTTCCTCTTTCTCTGAATTTCTTTTCATGAACTGCTGCGTTACACAGTCCTGAAATGGACAATGAATGGGGTAGTGAAATGGTTTCCCTACCCTGTGCAGGCTGTAGCGCATCTGCCTACCACTCCTCTTGTCTCTTGCTGGTACATGGTGTTGCTTTCCAAAACTGGCCCTATGGATTCCAAGAGCGGTGGTCTTCTATGGTTTGATGCACCCATGGCAAGATAGTATTCTTTCTTTCTCTGAAAAATCAAACATAATTCCCCTCTCAGGACAAAATTCAAAGACATCCCATGCATGGAGTCCCTAAACCCCAACCCTTAATGTTTAGCTCTTAGATTGCATATGCATCTCCCCACACTTCCCTCCATGCCACACCAACAAATAGAATACCCCAGCCACAGCTGGCTCCAGGAGCAAAGACTCAGACTGAGATTCTCAATCCAGTCTCGATCCATTTTCTCCCAAAAGTGCAAATTCAGAGACCTGGGAATTTAAGTCCTCTAAAACACAGACTTTAACATATATGTATTTCCTAGTCAATGAGACTTGTAACCTCTGGCCTCACAAGACCTTTTGCCAAGCCTTCCAGAAGGAACTACCCTATATTACTGAACAGTAACTGAACATTCTAATGACTCCCCCACAACCCTGCATCCTTGAATTTCCCACTGGTTTGCTCCTATCTACTAAATTTGGAGGAGGGCCTAGGTCTGTAACTCATAGGCTACTCTTTCTTTTCTACCTATTTTTTTTTTTGCCTTGTATTTATTTCAGTTTTTCTTTCTGTGAGATTTTGTTACTGTGCAGTGCACTCTGCTGATCCCTAAAGTTTACTTTTTTTTCCCCACATCTATTCCCAAGAGAGATTTTGGGCCATCTCATCCTCTAACTATCCCAATGTTGGCCTGAGCGTCATAAAGCAAATGATAACCTTGGTCACATCCTTGTCTCCCTCTGATTACACTACACTGAACCTTCCAGCACCACTAACCAGTCTGGCCTACTGGTCACACTGACCACAAACCGAGCGTTGCATTTATCTCCAGTTTGGCTCCTCCGACTGATGACCTGGTCTGGCTGATCCTACACAATTTTTAACTATGTTTAGGGGCAGGGAAAGACTATGGGAAGTACAAGTTTCCTGGCACAGTACCACTAGAAAATGACCCCTTTTGGAAACAAACTGACAATCTTTCTCCTTGGTGTCTTCCAGTTTCTCCACTTAGACATGTTTCTTGCTAGCAGAGAGTTTAAGAAACTAAAGTCCTGGCTCAGAAAGTCTTCCCTTAAATCTCTGCTTTCCCAATGAGAAACCACTCAGTAGCCCCACCTTTCGGCAGTTTTCTGCTTGTGACACATAGGTATTCCTTGTGCCTGGCTTTGGTTGACAATGTTCAATAAATTGACTTTGTCCTAAGGGGTGGAATCAGAAATAGATGATACAGTTTTCCTGAAAGGAATTGACGTGAATCAGATTCAATTAGGCCATTATAACTGTGCACATGGACTCAGGAGTTGACCAGGGAAGGAGGCAGAAGTGATTTAGCTTAAACGTATCTGTACCCAGAGCATTACAAAATCCTGATGGAGAAGGGTTTGAAGGGCAAAGTAACTGAGGCTCTGAGGCCAAGAAGTTGATCCTCGCAGTGGACACAGCCTTGGAAGACTTGGCTACGGGTTTGCAGTTTCGGAAGGGACAATCATACTGAAAGAAGAGTTCATGTTTACTGATCACTTACCATAAGACAGTCCACCATCTCTCACCATCACGACAATCCACTGAGAATTATTAGTGTTTATAATTATTGTGTAAGATGAGGAATATTGGACTGAAGAATATTAAGTGAATGACTCACAGCTACATTGCTAGTGAATGGCAGAACCAGAATTCAGACTTAGATACAGGGTGACCAACTCGTTGGAGAGACAGGCTGCCTCACAGCCACACCAAACACAATGAACAATGTAATATAAATTAAATAATTATGTGCATATGTGTCATTAAAATCAATATTTATTTCAAATTATGCATTTCTTATTTTCTTTTTTACATAAAGTACTACTATTTTTTTTTTTTTTTGCGGTACCGGGGATTGAACCCAGGGGCGTTCTACCTCCGAGCTACACCCCTGGCCCTATTTCTTTATCTTTTATTTTGAAACCGGGTCTCACGAAGTTGCGGAGGGCCTCACTAAGTAGCTGAGGCTGGCCGCGAACCCGGATCCTCCAGTCTCTGTCTCCCAAGTACTGGGATTACAAGCGTGCGCCAACGAGCCCGGCTAAGTACTACTATTTAAGTGAAATGACAAGACTGGTTAACAGTGGCAATTAGTAGTTGGAGTTATTAAACAAATATGTGGTGCGAATATTATTTAATAATTTTTTCATACCCATAATATAGTAGAATATTTCCACTTCTTTACTCTGCCAATACTACTTCTTTGAACCATCTGCAACCTAGGACATTTTCTTTTCTTTAATGAAGAAGTAAATTTGAATACAGTAAAATGTACTTTGACTTGTAGCTATCAGGCCCCCATTACACTGATTCCTGGTATATTTCCAAAATGATGACATCAAGCTAAGTAGCTTCTCAACAAAAGCAGTTGAGTATGGAGTACTTAAGACCTCACCTAATAGCACAGTGGCAGGTGTTTTGATTTGTTTAAACTTGGTTTTCAAATCTCAAGAAAATGTTCATTCATCAACAGATGAATGAATTAGAAATTGGGATATACACACAATGGAATTTTAGTCAGCAATAAAGAAGAAAAAATTATGTCATTTGCAGGAAAATGCATAGGCCTGGAGAACATTATGTTAAGTGAGATTAGCCAGTCACAGAAACTGAAGGGTCATGTTTTCTCTAACTTGTGGAAGCTGGGGAGTATTCGGGTTACAAGAGGGACTTCAGATGATGGAGGAAAAACCCCAGTGGAGTGAGGGAGGTGATCTAGGGGAGGTCAGTGGTGGGGGAGAGAGAATTAGTGAAGGAAACACCTCCATTGACACTGTGTACATATGTGAGAATACCAATGCCAATCTTAATATCATGTATGAGGAACAGGGGAATGGAGAGGGAGCGGGGGGATGGGGGGAAGCTCACCAAGTGCTGTGTGCATGTATGTCACCATCATTTTGAACTACATTATGATGTGAGAATATAGTGCACAAATAAAAGCATATATATATATATATATATATTAAGCAAATAAAAAAGAAAATGTTTATCCACTTTGTATCTGCATCCTGTTTTGGTAGATCAGCTGTTTCTTAACCACATACTTTGTATCTGCAAATTCATCATGTAGCTCTCTTGTCTCATCATTATTATTTTTTTTTTGCTGTACTGGGGATCGAACCCAGGGGCATTCTACCTCCGAGCTACACCCCCAGCCCTATTTTGTATTCTTTATTTTGAAACGGGGTCTCACTAAGTTGCAGAAGGCCTCACTAAGTAGCTGAGGCTGGCTGCGAACCTGCGATCCTCCTGTCTCGGCCTCCCAAGTACTGGGATTACAAGCGTGCGCCACCACGCCCGGCTCTCCTCATCATTTTTGAACACTAGAAACCACATTGAATGACACTTCTCTTTCCCAGGGAAAATGGTCTTGCAGTATATGGATAATTTAAACTTGTGAAATTGAAGTTTTTGTAGAGAAATTAAGAAAGTCATAGTTATTTTTTGTGCTTTTTGATGGCAGTAATTGTTGTATGAGTTCTAAAGGAATCCATTTGTCTTCAAACAAGTAATTTTTTTTTGCTGCATGCATTAAACAAGCCACAGTATTGATACTGAACAACTCGTGCAGTTTGCCCATCCTATTTTAGGCTCTTTATGCTCTCTTCAGAGATGAACAAACAATTTTGGAAAAACAGCATATAAAATAATGTACCATAGTCCTTTCCTGCATTCTCATTCTCAACATGCTTCTCAATTAGATGACATCTTTCTTCTCCCATATTTTGAAAGCATAATTTTGTATCAGGTCCACACTTTAGCCACTTTTCTGTGTCGAGCAACTAGAGCCATTCTGTGGGCATATGCCTGATGAGGTTATCTTCTTCCGTTTCTATAAAGTCAGAGTGTTCTTGCTTCTGTGCATTTTGAGATACTGAAAAGTGCTCCAAAGCTTCCATTATGTAAATTTCAATATTCCAAGTAAAGAAACCACACCCCCCTTTTCGTAATACTAGGGATTGAACCCAGGGGCATTCTACCTCTCAGCCCTATTTTTTTGTTTTGTTTTGAAACAGGATCTCACTAAGTCACTGAGGGCCTTGCTAATTTGCTGAGGCTGGTCTCGAACCTGTGATCCCCTGTCTCAGCCTCCCAAGTACTGGGATTACAGGTGTGCACCACCACGCCTGGCCACACTCCTTCTTAGCAGTGTTGTATGCAAGGTACATAGAACATGGCAAGTAAGAACCTCTTATTTTCTCTAGCAGGAAGTTTATAGACTTCATGGACATTTCCAAACTTACCTTTGTACCACCTGACCAATATGCAGATGGATGAGCAAAGTTTAGTTTATATTTAAACAGAATATCAGTTCTTTTATGCTTTCCACAATTTCACTGAAATCCTCACAGAAGTCAAGATAATTTGAGACTCCTTTGTTCAAATCAAAGTACCTAAGAAATAAAAGAACATTTCTCTTGTCATTGCTAGGATTCAACATATCACAGGTTGTACTGTAGACAGCATATTTGTTGGTGAGACCTGACAGAGTCCGAGCTGTGCTGAGGGGACAACACATCTGTCACCTAAACACTCCCTTATACTTGCCCATTTTAATTGCAGTCTGAATCAGCAAATGTAACCTTACTCAATATCATAATCAATTGAAAGTTATGATAATCCGTATTAATTGGGATGGTATGCCCAAGCTTTTTTTTATTTACTATGGTATCTTTGGGGGAGAGAATTTTTTTTATTTATTTAAAAGTATTTGCCTGTCTCATTTTGGATTTTTGAGATTCAGTCTCCACGTGTGCTTTTCAACACCTTCTTGATATGCCCAAACCCAAATTGTTTCCTGCTTGCAACTTTATCCATTTGATACTGTAAGCCATGCTTTTAGTTCCTATATTTATTTTGAGCTGCTATGTAAGAATCATACTCTCTCCCCACCCCCAAACTTCCACAGCCTTCCCTGAAATTCAGTGAGAGGTTTTCCAGGGAAATGGGTATTTCAGTGCTAAAAGTGGGGCAGTCTCAAATAAACAGGATCAATGAACCACCCTAAGGTGAGAACTGCCTTTCCTATAGCTGTCTTTCCCTGTAGACGTGGGTTTCTCATCATGTAGCATGGCTCCCTGACTGCTCCATCACAGACGCTTTTGAGTTTCCAGTGCTTTCCCATGCTTAGACCTTGGTTGGTTCCCTTCGGACTAGGTGGGCTAGGGAAGAGCAGTGCCCCTTATAATGTGGAGATAATAGGTTACACTCTGACAATCACATCCATGTCACACTATGACTTCCACCTCTCAGGGAACTTTCCTAAAGACAGAGTTGCTTTATAAGTTACAGTTCCGACCTAACTGAGGGAGATGGGAGGGGAGTGGAGGGAAACACACTATAGCACATGATGTACATACACAAACCTGTAAGACTCAATCACTATCTGGAGCATGAAAGGGAAGGAAGGGGGAGGGAATAGGGTGGGATTGGAGGGAGGGCTAAATGAGCAGTGTGTGCATGTATGATGTTGATACCCTGACATATATCAAAATGTATAATTACAATGCACTAATAAATGAACATAAAAAAAATACAGGGAAGACAATATAATATGCCCATAGAGGGGAAAAGTACCACTGATGGGAATTTATACATACTGTCAGCTTTTGCATCCATAATAAACCATAATAAATCTGAAGAAATTGAGATATTTCTAAATGAAATATTTGCAGGATTTGAACTACAATCTGAAGACTGGTAGATTCAGGGTTTTTGTTTTTGTTTTGTCACTGAAGATTGAATCCAGGGGCATTCTACCTTTGAGCTACACCCCCAGCCCTTCTTAAACTTTTTGTTTTGAAACAGGGTCTCACTAGGTTAATGAAAGTCTCACTACATTGCTGAGGCTGTACTTGAACTTGAAATCCTCCTGTCTCAGCCTCCCAAGTGCTGGGATTATAAGCGTGCACCACCACACCCAGCTTAGATTTAGGTTTAATTTTGATTATACGACTCCTGCCTGCTTTTAGGAGTATGATTATTGCAAAGTTCACATTACACTTACAATATAGATAGAAATGTTATCTAATGGCTATTTTTACATGAAATTTTAGCTTTTAATACTGATGATACTTTCCTTAAGTAAATAAGAAAGAAAACTATCTGCCTCCTTTCTTGGGTTATATGTGTTATAACACACACACACAGCAAATTAACTGAGTTCATCTCATATATGATGATATTTCTTTTTTATCTTTTTAAAATACTTTTATTGGTGCATTGGAATTATATATCATAGTGAGGTTCAAAGTGATACATGTGGCATGTACACACAATGGAGTTTTACTCAGGCAATATTTACTTATATACATGAACATTAAAAACATTGGTTATGGATATCTTTCCTTGGTTGAACTTGGCGTAAACATCTGAAACATCTGGCTTCTATTCTCTGCATGCAGCTTGTCCATAGCAAGATTATTGTTACATAATAAAGCAAAGCCAGCATGGGAGAAATATGCTGTGCGAGTATTCCATGCACATATGCACACACCCACATCCTCACAAACACGTCTAAAGCAGAGATGCATGCCCTTTCTTCTGTGAAAATCCAATCTGGAAGATAACTTTCCTTGGGTTCATTTTTACATTTCTATGATTTAATAACATATTCCACTCTTCTGGAAATAGATGGGAAAATTTTTTCTTCATTTTCTATTGGGGTCAACCCATTTATTGCCAACTATTTTTCATCATTCTCCCTAACTATATCTTCCATGAACTTTGTCTTAATTAACACACTGCTGGTCTTATTAATGTATTTTTAATAATTAAATTTCTTAAAAACCTAACCTAGTTGCTGCTCATCTTTACCTGGGATCTATGTAAATATTCTATGTTCATGCAGATTCAAATACTCAAAATGTGCCTTTAATTGAAAAACACAAGCCTCGGTTATCTTAATTTATTACAACCATGACTTTCATTTTGCTCTTCTCTCGGAAACTTGCCTCTTCTGTATTAGGTTCTAAGGAAGGACTTAAGACCATTATTGGCCAAAGAAAGTCCAAATTAAGTTAGAATTTGAGGTCATTACCAATAACTCAAATTCTACTCTTCCAACTTTGGTTCTTTTTTCCAACACATATTCTATGTTCTGGGAATCACTATTCCCTCAAAATATCTGCTCCTTTTAGTGTTTCTGCCTTTGTTTTTTTCTTCTATCTGGACACTCTCTTGTTGTCTCCAACTCTTTGGTCCTGTCCTTTCCTGCCAACACAGCTCAAATAGCATCCCTTCAATGTTAACTTGTCACCTTGTCAAGTCATTATGCACACACTTTCTACCTCCCTGAATCTTTCTCTATTATTCCCCTAAGAGTGTTGGTCTATGTGACCATATCTTTCTTACTGGAGTGCGGATCTCTCCAACACAGAGACTGTACCGCATTCATTCTATCACAGCCCACAGCACCCTGAAGTACGCTCACTCAGGAAGTGTTTGTTGGAATGTCTGTTATAGTCCACTTCCTTATTTGTTTTGGTTCTTAAGAGTAAGAAATTAGATAAAACAGCATAAAATTATTCTGTTCTAATCCCTAGAGCTACTCTTCAGCCTTAATAGGAATAACAATCTCTTACTTTTCTGTTTCTGACTCCCATTACTTGACTCTTTGACATACAATTTCCATTAGAAATTGCTTTCTCTCCAGCAATGGGCTCTAGATTCTCAATTCCATTCATGTTTGAATTCATTCAGTTCTGTTTACACTGACTATCTTTGCTTAGTCTCTTCTCTCTAATATCTCCTTAGTGCAGACCACCGACATCACACTTCAATCTCAGAGGTGGTTTCTCCCTGACAGGTTGCTCATCACTCTCTTAAGACACTAGCAGACTACCCTCTGGTGCCCAGTGCTGGCAGGTCAGGAAGTGACCTTGGTAGATTCTTCATAATGTCCTGTGGTGACCTACAGCACAGAGTAGTCAATAAACATTCAAAATAGATGGTATTGTGACCAGTTCTACATAGTGCTATACATAAATAATTTTCTACCTTAGATATCAAACCTTTTATTTTTCTTCTCTTTTGTTTCTATATATTACTACATGATATTTGCACCCTCATCAAATTGGATCATCTTTATCTCCCCAAATAATCCATGGTGTTTAAAATACATTTCCTTTTTTTTTTTTTGCGGTACTGGGGATTGAACCCAGGGGCATTCTACCTCCGCGCTAAACCCCCGGCCCTATTTTTTATACTTTATTTTGAAACAGGCTCTCACGAAGTTGCGGAGGGCCTCACTAGGTAGAGAGAGAAACAGGGAGAGAGAGAGAGAGAGTGAGAGAGCTGAGGCTGGCCGCGAACCCGGATCCTCCGGTCTCCGCCTCCCAAAGTACTAGGATTACAAGTGTGCGCCACCACGCCCAGCTAAAATACAGTTCCTTTACATGCCCTTTCTGTGCTCACTCCAACCAACTGAACACTGTAGCAGTGTGCAGATAATAGATCATAGTTAAAAGGGTGGAGTCTCAAATCAAATGGATCTGTGTTTGAAGCCCAACTTTATCTCTTTCTTTATCACCTTAGTATATTTTCTTGGATAGTTTCCTTAGGATTTTCAGTCCTATTTCCTTATCATCAACAGAGGATAATATTAAGATCCACTTCTTAGGGTTGTTTTGGGTCATAAATACAATGTATATAAAACACCCAGACTTTTCCTGGAACAGATTAAGGGCCCCAAAATGATAGCCATCGTTAATGACGGTTGTTCAGGACTTTCAAGCTTATATGCGATGGTCTGTGCTAAGTGAGATGAGCTAAGCCTCATTGAGACAAACATAAATATCCATTTCAGAATAATAAAAATGCCCACAAGGACTGAATGAAACAGAAAACAGGACGTGAAGGTAATAGTTTGTCACTCATCTGTAGCTTCTTGACCATGTCTGCATATTCTGTATAGGACTTTAACTTATGGAAGCTTCATATCTATCCATTAAAGTCTGGAAAAGACAGAAACTACAATCTATGAGCAAATTAGTGTTCACTTCCTCCATATAATTACTTTCAATTTTTATTACCATCATAGAAATTATGTGTAAGTACCTCTAGCCAGAGTTGCCTTTTTCTTTTAAATTTATTTTTAAACTGATAGG
Organism: Glis glis; assembly: GCA_004027185.1. NCBI lineage: Eukaryota > Metazoa > Chordata > Mammalia > Rodentia > Gliridae > Glis > Glis glis. Next base: position 38,554 of record PVJS01008070.1, on the reverse strand, counting down.
TTAAAAACATGCAAATTGTATATGTTAATGGGAACCATGTAATGTTTTGATACATCTATGTGTTGTATAATGTTTTAATCAAGTTAAACGTATCTATTTCCTCAAATGTTTATCATTTCTTCATGGTTAAAACTGAATTTATTTTCTAGTTTTTGGAATGTATAGTATGTTATTGTTTCCTATAGTCAACTGATGAATGAGTAAAGAAAAATTAGAAAATGGAAAATTTACATAATAGAAAACTAAATCGCCATAAAAAGAATGAAATCCCACTATTTGCAGCAATATGGATGGAACTGGAGATGATTAAGTGCAATAAGTCAGTCACAGAAAGATAAGTACTGCATTATCTCACTCCTATGTGGAATACAAAAAACTTGGTCTCTAGCCGGGCGTGGTGGTGCACGCTTGTAATCCCAGTACTTTGGGAGGCGGAGACTGGAGGATCCGGGTTCGCGGCCAGCCTCAGCGCTCTCTCTCTCTCTCTCTCTCTCTCTCTCCCCCTCCTTAGTGAGGCCCTCCGCAACTTCGTGAGACCCGGTTTTAAAAATAAAAGTATAAAAAATAGGGCCGGGGGTGTAGCGTGGAGGTAGAATGCCCCAGGTTCAATCCCCGGTACCGCAAAAAAAAAAAAAAAAAAAAAAAAAGTTGGTCTCATGGAAGTTGGGAGCAGAATGGTGGTTACCAGAGGCCAGAGACCATAGTGGGGAGGGAGGAATGTGGAGAGGTTGACCAATGAGTGCGAAGTTAGAGCTCCCCTCTCCAGATCACCCTCTAAATGAAGACAAGGATGCACATACCCATCGTTTTGTAGCATATGTTATGTAAAGAGAAGAAACCATTTATTTTAGCAGCAAAATAGTCTTTTCTAAAATTGGTAAAATTTGAAGTACTTTTCAGATCATTATGGAACTTTTATAGTCCCTTAAAATTCACTGGGTGAAATCTATTGTACTTGCTCTGAAAGGCTATTCCTGTTCTTTCATGTGTCCTTGGAACTCTCCAGGGGTGGCTCTAGAAAGGTGGCTTGCTGTAGAAAGGATTTCGTTCTTTTCTCCAAGCTATTGATTACTGTCTCTTGTGTTTTTAGTGTGAACTTACTATCTCTTAATTGGAGCTAGCCAAACAATTGCTAATATCAAAGAGGTAGCATAAAAACCACATTGATTGAGAAATACAATGAATTAGCTTTGATTTGGAGTTTAACTGCAATTTTGGGAGCAGTATACTTTCACAGGGGTGTTGGGCTACATTTAACTTTAAATGTTGACTGTAAATAATCTCATCTGGTTCAGTCAAAATTCTGTTTTTCTTGACTTGTTTTTCTCAGCCTTGTATCGAGCATAGACATGATTCATTACTTGGGTTACAGCAAAAGTATTCACATTCCTCTCTAGGGCCACCACCACAAAGCCCATAGAGGAAGCAAATAAATAAATAAAAGATTTTCAGCTATGGGGTGGAGAAAAGTGTGGGTCTGAGACCTCCTTTAACTATTCTAAAAGAAGTCATTTTAGTGGAATTAACTCATGTTGGGAGGGTGGGAGAACTGATGCCTTAGTTTTAATTTTAAGGGGATTTGCACCACAGTCTTCCTTCTTAACAAAACAGTGGCAGCAATAAGGGCATTACCTGCCAACACTAACCGATGTAACAGACTTGAAGAACTCCCTCCATTGTCTGCCCTGAAACGCCCACACATTACGCACACTCCACTTTTGAAGGAGGATCCGATTTTTCTGTAAATGTCAGCCAAGGCCTGGTTTGTTTTTCCCCCAATAGGATTTCAAAAGTTACTCAAAAACAATGTTTCACAGAAATTATAAAGAGAAGGTGGTTTTCCTAATGAGAATATGATCTCTGGGACTTGCTGTTTATTATAGAGTTCTTACATGCAGGCTTCTATTGACTCACCCTTCAATAGTTAACCTCTGAGGTCACCCCTGGATGTCTGGCTTCTACGTAAACTAACACCAATTTGTGGCCTGCAAAATATGATTCCAAAGGTCAGTTACTTAAAAAAAAAAACTATTCTTCTTAAGCTGGAAATAAAAACAGTGCAAACCAAAAGCGGATGTGCAGCATTTTTTCCTGTATTTAAAATATCAATGAACCATTTTAGAGCGAATTAATCCTTTAAGTAATAAGGACTCAGAGCCAATGATTGCTATTTTGTTTTGATCATATTTATTAAGGGGTACTGAAGGCTTTTAGGACAAACACTTCCTTTTGTAAACACAATGAAATTACACCTTTTATTCACCCATTCAACCAATGTTCATTTGACTTTTGTTTGTGCTAAATCATGTTGTCAACGATTTCAAACATGACTATGCATGACAAACATGACAAGACAGACTGGTGTGGGAATCTTCTTCCTAAGAGCTTCTACTTAGAGATCAGCTAGCTTTCAGGAATCAGTAGTTCTGTTCTTTGCACCATGAAACCTAGGGAGATGGGGCTGAAGAGTAGAGTATAAAAATTCACAATAGTCAAATTATGGCACCAGCCTAGGTGTCCATCAGATAAATGGATTATAAACCTGTGGTATATACATACAATGGAATTTTACTCAGCCATAAAAAAATTATGTCCTTTGCAGGAAAATGGATGGAACTAGAGAATATTATGCTAAGCGAGATTACCTGGTCTCAGAAAGCAAATAGTCATATATTTTCTTTCATATGTGGAAGCTAGAGAGAAATTGGGTTACAGAAGAGACCGCCAATAAAGGAGTAGAGATTTCATTTCAGTTGAGGGATGGAAGGAGTTTAGGAAGGGTTGGGGGAGGAGACATGATGAAGGCAACAGTTCAGATAATGCTATGTATATATGTGAAATTATCAATACCAATCTCAATGACGTACAAGGAAGGTGAGAGAGTGGGGTGGGATCTGGAGGAAAACACACCCACCAAGTGTTTATGTGTGTATGTCCCTATCACTCTATACCTCATTATGATGTATCATTACAATACACCAATAGAAGTTTTTAAAAAGAGTCGATTATAAGAGGGATGTTATCCCTAAATGCAATGTTTTGTGAAAGTCCCCAAGTTTATGTATCAAACTGGTGTCCATTTCATTGTCTCTGGTATTAGGATGAGATGAATAAGAGTAAAGACGTGAGATGGATGAGATGAAAAGGAAAATGAGGTGAATCTGTCTTCTCAATATACCTCAACAGGTTTTCTTGAATAAAATGCTCATCCCTTCCTCCTTCTTGGTTCTTTGTCTTGCTCTACCTATAGTATGTCTTCTATTCTGCTCAACTAATCCATGCTATTTTTGTTGTACCAGTGAAATGTTATAGCATCTATTTAAAGGTTATACTGTTTGTTTCACTTCTTAGTAATCTTTTCTGCCTCTGAAATCTTAAAACACTGCTGAAAATCATTATTCGGTCTGTTTCTTACATCAAGTTTCTTTTCTCCCTCTTTACATCCTGCCCTCAATCCCCTTTCACTGTTCTCCCTCCTCATTTTCTTGAGGTCTTGAGGTCCTTTTTCTTTTCTATTTTCCTTCTAGCTTCCACATGGCCCTCAGTTTTCTGAGAGTGACTGATTTCACTTAGCGTGATGTTCTCTAGTTCCACTCATTTTCTTGCAAATGATGTAATTTGGTTCTTTATGGCTGAGCAAACCTCCATTGTATGTATATATCACATTTTCTTTATCCATTCATCTGCTGATGGTCACCTAGGTTGGTTCCATAAATTAACTATTGTGAATTGTGCTGCTATAAAAATGGGTAAGTATTTATACCCATAGTATTCCAATTTTAATTCTTTTGGGTAGATATCGAGGAGTTGTACAGCTGGGTCATATGGTGGTTCCATTCCTAGTCCTGATCTCCATAGTGGTTGTGTTAATTTACACTCCCACCAACAGTTCATAAGAGTTCCTATTTTCCCACATCTTTGTCAGCATTTATTATTGTTTGTATGTTTTTTGTGTTTTTTATTGGTGCATTGTAATCATACATCTTGATGAAGGTCAGGGTGATAGAGGGAAACATACAGCACTCATTGAGCCCTATCCCAGTTCCCACCCCACTCCTTTTCCCTTCCCACCTTCCCATGCTCAACACAGTGATTGGTTTTCATAAGTTTTTGTATATACATCATGTCCATTGAGATGTTCCCTCTTCAAGTCTTCCTTCCCCCTCCCAACTCCCTCAGTTCAGTCCCCTCCTTCACTCCACTAAGGTTTCTCCTCCTTTGTCTAAAGTCTCTCCTATGTCCCAATTTATCCCTAGCTTCCACATATGGGGAAGAACAACCGGACTCTTCATATTTTGTGACTGACTAATCTCACTTAGCATAATATTCTCCAGTTCCATCCATTTCCCTGCAAATGATGTAATTTTGTTCTTTATAGCTGAGTAGAATTCCATTGGGTATATCTCCCATAATTTTGTAATTCATTCATCTGTTGATGGACATCTTGGCTGGTTCAATAGTTTGGCAATTATGAATTGTGCAGTTATAAACATAGATATGCACACATTACTATGGTAGTTCGGTTTCAGTTATCTGGGGTAGATACCGAGAAGGGGTATAACTGGGTCATATGGTAGGTTCATTCCCATTCTTTTGAGGATCCTCCACATTGTTTTCCAAAGTGGCTGAACTAATTTGCAATCCCACCAACAATGTATCAGAGTTCCTACTTCTCCACATCCTCACCAGCATTTATTATTGTTTGTGCTTTTAATGATTGCCATTCTAATTGGGGTTAGGTGAAATCTCAGGGCAGTTTTGATTTGCATCTCTCTGATTGGTAATGATGTTGAACATTTTTTCATATATTTATTGGCCATTTGTATTTCTTCTTTTGTGAAGTGTCTTTTCTTTTTGTGAAGTTCACTTGCCCATTTTTAATTGTTTTTTTTTTTTTAGCAATGGGTTTCTAGAGTTCTTTGTATATTCTAGATATTAGTTCTCTGTCAGAGGAGTAGCTGGCAAAGATTTCCCATTCTGTCAGCTCTCTCTTGAGGTTATTGATAGTTTCCTTTGCTGCATGGAAGCTTTTCAGTTTAATGCAATCCCACATTGTAGAAGTCTTTTACCTCCTTGGTTAGATTTATTCCTTGGGAATTTTTTTTTCTTTTTGAAGCTATTGTACATGGAATTGTTTTCCAGATTTCATTTTCAGTAGATTTGTTATTGGTGTATAGAGAAGCTATTCTTTTTTTTTTAGTTTAGTTTTTATCTGGCTAGTTTGCTGAATTTGTTTATCAGTTCTAGAAGACTTCTGGTTGATTTTTGGGGGGTCTTCTAAGTATAGGATCATGTCATCTAATTCTTCTTTCCCTATTTGTATCTCTTTATCTTTTATTCTCTCGACTAATTGCCCTGGCTAAAATTTCAAATACTATCTTTAATAAAAGTGGTAATAGGGGGCATTCTTCTCTTTTGTCTGATCTTAGAGAAAATATTTTGTTTTTCCCCATTCAGGATGATGTTGGCTTTCAGGTTGTAAGACATACATCTAAAGAACAATATTTGGATAAAAATGATGAGATTTTTCTGAACTTTTGGGGAAAATAAAGAGGTAGGGGTTGTGAATGGATCAATATTTCTACCTCTGTTTTTAATCTCTTGCAACACTGCCCATGAATGATCAATTCATTAGGGTATTTTTTACTCAGTCTAAATAAATTCTTGTAATATAGTTTATGCCAGCATAAAATGTCAGTGGTTAGTATGGCAAACATGATTCTTTTTTTTTTTTTTTTGGCGGTACCGGGGATTGAACGCAGGGGCCTTCTACCTCCGCGCTACGCCCCCGGCCCTATTTTTTTATACTTTATTTTGAAACTGGGTCTCACGACGTTGCGGAGGGCCTAAGTAGAGAGAGAGAGAGAGAGAGAGAGGGAGGGAGAGAGCTGAGGCTGGCCGCGAACCCGGATCCTCCGGTCTCTGCCTCCCAAAGTACTGGGATTACAAGCGTGCGCCACCACGCCCGGCACAAACATGATTCTTGATAAAGCTCAAAGAGATACTAAAAGCAAATCATACAAAGGCAGATTTTTTGTCTATTCTGTTTAAATAGTGAAAACCATTAAAACACTGAAATAGTGACATTTCCTATGTTGTGAGATTTTTGATAGGTACTGGCTTATCATATATTTCTAGAAGTACTTCTCAAATAAAAACCCTTAAGTCATATTATCTTTTCATTAGGACCCCCCACACACACAAATCCTGCAAATATTCATTTAGGTATCTAGCATACATGCATTAAGGGTAGATGCTTTGCAAATCTATAGTACATATTTTCTATTGGGAGAAATTTTCTAATGCAAAATACCAGGGGAAAAGTTAAGAAACTAAATAAGTAGGAGAGCATAACATAAATGTTGATGGAGGTTCATCATGGAAAAAAAAACACAGGAAATCCTGGAAGACTGGCTAATGCTCAGGTGGAAATAGCATGTGCAGTTGCACATCATAACAGTTGCTTAGAGACGGTTGCACTTTGTTTTAAAAATATTAGTTTATTATCAATGACCCTTGAGTATTTTTTACTATGGATATAGCATTGCATTTCTTTAAGAAAAATTATGTTTTTGTATCTTTTAAGTGAGAATTCAAGCAAGGAGCAATGAGAAACAAAAATTCCACAGACTGAAATGAGGAACAGCTGAAGTGTAACAATGCCTTTCAGTGAGCTAGTACTTGAAACTCAGTCCCACTGCTTTCTTTAAGGAAGACTGCAAAATGAAAATAAGAACAACATCACTCTCCAGCATCATTCCTATCATTTGAGTATCTTATCCAGGCAATAACTAGTAGGAGAAATAACAAGGGTGCTCATGATGTAGTCGTGAGATCAATATTGTTAATGGCAATTTCTTGTTGGTACTTTTTATTAAATGTAGACATCTTGTTACTCATCCATCAACTTCATAAAATCTCAAATGATAAATGATTTCCCTGGGTTTCCAAATCATCAGGATTCATCAGTACAATTATTCCATATCACTGAAGCTGTACTGAGGAATTCTGGGATGATCCTCACTGTACAAGGTTATTATGCCAATGACCATGAAACCTGGAGGATTGATACTCGAGATCCCCACCAGAAGTGCACAGCACCATTAATTTTATTTTATATCTCTAGTAAGCTGAAACTTTTTAAAATAGGAACTTATTGCACCAAATATAATGTAAAATAGAGTAAAGACAAACAAAGAAAACCCTGCCAACTATGTATTTTGATTTATTTCTAGCAAGCATATTTCTCTCTTCATATTCTAGATCTTTTATGTATTTTATCATTGTATATATGTATTTTTTCCAAGTACATCAGTTTATTCTGTACTAAGTGTTGCTCACTGAAGGGAAAACAAGCAAATAAAAATGGTTTTTTATCTCTGAAAGGCGCACAGGTAGCCAGGTATTGTATTTAATCTTCCAATGTTTTCTACTAAAAGCTGCCTATACCTTGAAGATAAACTTGCATATGTATATCTTACATCCCTTATTTTGTTTCTTAAGACTACAAGAATAACCAGAAGAAAAAAACACATTCTTTCCTAGGAAATGCAGGAATGATCCTTCCATTTTGTATATATTATTCTAAAGGGGATGTGTAGATAAGGCTTTTCTCAGAAAAAGCAATGCAAGTCTTCTGTTTTAATTTGGCTAGCTACATTCTAGTGTTTTCACCTTTCATCTCTCACCTTCAAATCCCATTGAAAAGTTAAACTAGATACTTATTTAAAAATGTATACACGATAGTCACATACAGTAGAAAATTGTATTATTATCATTGTAAAAATATTAAGACATTCCTGGGAGATAGGAAGCAGTACATAAAACTGAGACAGAAAAGGGAAGGGGGTGGGGAAGGGGAGGAAAGGCCCATTTGCAGAAGTAAGATCCATGCTTTGCATCAAAACTCCAGAAAAATACTGAACCTGTAGACAATTCCAATGGGAGACAATTCCAATGTCAAAGTAAATGCATACAGGTCTATTGGTAGAAAGTCAAGGAAAAGAAGGACTAGGAAACAGAAACAAAACAGCTAGCAGAACTTCTGGAAAGGCAACACTATGAAAAAGAAGAACAAAGCTAGAATTAGAACAAGGGTCTCAGAAGAAACAGAGATAATAGTAAAAGGAAAAAATTAAAAATGGAAGATAAGGATGAAAAATCTAATTTATATTTCCAAGAAGAAATATACTACTACAAAAAAGAAAAAAGGGACAGCTAGAAAATATTTCTTAGAAACTAAAATACGATGTCCAAAATTAAAATTTTATTAAGAGGGCTGAATAATAACAACCTATGGTTGGAGAATACAGAAGACACTGGTCGAGTGGTAAAGTCCTGGAGAAAAGGTAAGATAACTGAATACTGACACGGAAAAGCCATGTTTATCATTATCTATTATCAACATAATGGAAGTTTCAGAACAAGGTAAAAAGAGATTAGGGAAAAGAAATAATTAAAGATAAGATATAAAATTATATTAAGACTCACACCTTCACATTAAGTATCAAGCAGACCTTCTGAAATTTCTAAGCTGTGGGAATTAAGAGAATAACCAAACTGTCAGCTCTCTGCTATGGAATGAGACGAAAACTCTCATCAGACTCACATGACACTCAGAATGCAGAAAGATAGAGAAAAAACGTGCCTTCAGAGTGCTAAAGGAAAGTAATATAGATGCAAAAATATTATTTCACATTATATATATTTCTCCCTCTCTGAACAAAGTTACTCAGGGCTGGAATCCAAGGATCCAATAAAAGGAAAACTGAATAAAAGAAAGAGATTTACAACATAAAGAAAAGAGACGAATAAAGAAAAATCTTTTGTAGGGTTATCTAAGAAATTTCTCTTATTGTAATTTGTAATTTAATCCCCAAAACGTAGAAACATTATGAAAATACAGAAAAATACAAACCAATCTGGAACTAAATTTCAATATGAGTTCAATAAAATATGGTAAGGAGAGTAGGCAATAATTTATTGAATTTTCTGTTTCAACAGAGAAAAGTATAGAAATAGTTTAATCTTGGACCTTTTTTTGGTACTGGGGATTGAACTCAGGGGCATTATATCTCCGAGCTACACCCCCAGCCCAATTTTTATTTTTTGTTATGAAAATGGGTCTTGCTAGGTTGCTGAGAGTCTCACTATGTTGCTGAGGCTGTCCTTGAACGTGCAGTCCTCCTGTCTCAGTCTCCCAAGTACTGGAATTACAGTGTACCACCATTCCCGGCTAAACTTGGATATTAAAGGACAAATTAAATGCATTTGCAAAACATAGCATGGATAGTTTCTAATCCATGAGGTGACAAAAATAATAAAACAAATTGACCAACCAAATTACCTATAGAAAATTTTAAAATATATAGTATAACATATATAGTATATATTTATAACATGTATATGTATAACATATATATAGTATAACATACATATAGTAAATAGAAACACTGTGAGATAGCAGATAAGAGTAAATTGAACATAATAAACTGAAGAGGTTAAATATATAAAAAGGCACTATTTTAAGATCCAATTTTAAAAAGCTATATTTTTAATTACTAGATACACATCACAGGCAAATGACCCCATAATGAATAAAAATAAACTGTACACATTCCTTGTATATTTAATGATAGTTGATTAAATATGATCGAGTGAAAAAGTATTTAGTTGGATGAAGTATGATAACTTGATGTTAAAGTAAGAAACTCGTCAAGAAGCTATAACATCCATGTGTCTTTTATGCTCTGAATGACATGACATTAAAACACAGAAAGCAGAAACTGTTAGATGTAGAAAAATTCATAACACAACAGATATAGTGGTTTATAATGAAACTAATGATTCCTGCATTACTGATAAATCCAGATGGAATCGCTTTCCTTTTGACTAAAGAACTCTTCAATATTTCCTTTAGAGTGGGTTTGTGGTAATGCATTTTCTGTTTTTGGTTTGTCTAAAAATATTTTTATGTCACCCTCGCTTATGAAGTACAGTTTTACTGGCAGTAAAATTCTCAGTTGAAAGTTATTTCCTCCAGCATTCTGAAGATACTGTTATCTTCTGGTTTCTAACTTTTTTTCTATTACAAGCTCTTTGTATTATTTGAAGGGGATATTCTACTTTTTCTCAAGCTATTTCAGGACTTTTCTTTTTTAATGTGTTTGAAATTTTAATTGACTCATAGTAATTGCACATATTTATGGGGCATAGCATGACATTTCAATATATGCATAGAATGTGTAATGATATTACATATGTATAATTGACATATTTATCACCTCAGACATATAATTTCTTTATGTGGGGAACATTAAAAATTCTCTCTTCTAGCTATTTTGAATATTCAGTTAATTCTTCACCATAGTTGTCCAGCTGTGCTATAGAACATTAGAAGCTCCTCCTCCTACCCAGCTGTACCACTGCACCCACTAACCATCCTGTCTCCATCCCTCTCTTCTCCATATACTTCCCCTGCTCTGGTAACCACTATTTTAGTTTCTGCTTCTCTGAGATCAACTTTTTAGCTTCCACATGTGAGAACATGTGGTATTTTTCTGTGCCTGGCTTATTTCTCTTGTCCTCCAGATCCATCCATATTGCTGCAAATGACAGAATTTTATTTCTTTTCATGGCTGAATGTTTCATATTATATATATACACTCATATATATATACACACTTATTTATATATGTATATACACTCTTTGAGCATTCATCCATACACTTATTTACATATAAATATACTTATATATATTATTTATATAAAAATACACTTATATATAAATATACTTATATATATGAATAAACACACACACACAAACACACACACACATGTATACACACTCTGAGCACTCCTCCACCCATGGATACCATGCATGCCTAGTGGATTCCTTATCTTAGCTATTGTGTCTAGTGCTACAATAAACACACAAGTGCAGATGTCTCTTTAATATGCTTATTTCAAGTCCTTTGGATATAGATCCAGTAGTAGGATTGATGGATTATATGGTATTTCTATTTTTAGTTTTATAAGGAAACTGCATACTGTTTTCTATAATGGCTGCACTAATTTACATTACCACCAACAGTGTATGAGAGTTCCCTTTTCTCTGTATCCTTGACAGTGCTTTTGTTTTGTTTTGTTTTTTGTTTTGTCTTATAGCCATTCTGACTGGCGTAATATGATATCCCCTTGTGTTTTTTATTTGCGTTTCCCTGATGATTACTGATATTGAACATTTTTTCATAGGCTTATTGTCAATTGTATATACTCTTTTGAGAAATGTTTATTCTGTTCATTTGTCTATTTTAAAATCAGATACTTTTGCTACTGATTAAACTTCTTACATATTCTAGAGATTAATTTCTTAAAGAAATAGTTTGCCCATATCAATGTCTTGAAGCATTTATTTTCTTTTGGTAGTGTAATAGTTTCAAGTCTTACATTTAAACCCGCTATCCATTTTGAATTTATTTTTCAGAAATTAGGGTCTAGTTTCTTTTCTCTGCATATGGATGTCCAGTTTCCCAGCATCATTTATTGAAGAGACTTTTTTAGTCTCTAATGTATACTGTCAGTGCCATTGCTAAAAAATGAGTTGACTATAACTACTTAGATTTATTTCTGGGTTCTCTATTCTGCTCCACTAGTCTAAGTGTTGGTTCCTAAGCCAGTACCATGCTGCTGCTTCTTTTCTTAAAGTTATTGTTGCTTTATAGTATATTTTGAAGTCAGATGATATAATGCCTCTAACCTTGATCCTTTTGCTCAGTTCTGTTCATCAGTGTTTTGTAATTTTTATTGTATAGATCATCCACTTCTTGGTTAAATGAACATAGTATTATTTGAACTGTTTCCTTAAGTCATTCCTTTCACCTCCCCACCTCTGTCCCCAAATCCCCTCCCAATATTTTACTAATATTGCCCCTCATTTATAGCATTTAAAAATTTTTTTCTATATTATGAATTATTCCAAATAGCATACATTTCCAATGTGAGATTTAAAAAGAAATATTGATTAAATCTTCTGAACCCTAAACCATATATATATATATATATATATATATATATACACATATTTATACATATACATATATTCATTTGAGTTTTCCTCTGATGCCACTTTAACCTCTCTGATAAGGAGGAAGAGGATGATAAGGATAATATTTCCCCAAGTTAATCTTCTGTCGGTAGTTTTATTGTCAAATTTATATTCGCTGTGGGGGAGGGGTGGAGGGAGCTGAGGGGAAGCTCACAAGGTGCTGTGTGCATGTGTGTCCCTATCTGAACTTCATTATGATGTGAGACTACAACGTGCCAATAAAACTATTATAAAAATTCAACTATGTATTCCCACCATTTCATATTATTTTTCCCCTATTTTGAGTCTTGCACTAATTAATCTTCTAGTTAGCTAGAATACATCTTTGATGACTCTGTGTGTGTGTGTGTTATTGGAGGACTGAACCCAGAGGCATTCTACTTCTGAGCTACACCCCCAAGCGTTATTTTATTTTTTAATTTGAAACAGGGCTTGACAAAGTTGCAGAAGACCTCGCTAAGTTTCTGAGGCTGGTCTGGAACCTGCGATCCTCCTGTCCCAGCCTCCCAAGTACTGGGATGACAGGCCTGTGCCACCACACCTGGCACCATATCATGGTTAACAGTTTTGTATTCAAAGTACACAGGATGGTAAAGTGAATAGACTTATTTTAGATTCTAGTCAAGGATAGCCTTGCTTCCATTTCTAAAATACTATAAATTTGTGCCTTCTTGTATGCTGTCATATATATTCCAGAGTTTTAAATTTGAATTTAACTGGTGGAATAGAGAAAGTATACCTACTTCATCTGCTCAGAAACAGAAGTTATCCTAGACTTGATATTATAATTTCTATTTTTATTATTTATTACTTTTTATGTCTATATTTTTATTCTGAGATGAATTGTTTTGAGGAAACTTTTATACATTAAGGTTTTTAGCTCTTTTGTCCTATATGAGCAAATATTTTCTGAAATATTTCATTTGACTATTAATTTTATTTATGTTTTTTAGGGCCACATAAATTTTAAAACTCCCTGTAGGAAAATCTCTATAATAGTTATGCTTTATGAATTCTTCCATTGTTTTGAACTAATATACTTTATGATCACTCTGAAATTCAATAAATTTTTATGATTTTTTCTTTTTTATTTGTTGGTTTTGATTTAACATTTACATTTAATTCTTTAATCCATGTGGAATTTATTAGGGTGGGTAATGGAGATAAAACCACAGCTAAATATTTTATATCCTGCAAATAGTTAACAAACTATGCCTTATCCTTATTAAATAACCCTTCCTTTCTTTAAAGTGTAGAGTGAGCTTCATGTGTTGGTTTCCATGATCTAATGCTATTTTTCTGACAGACTTTTCTGCATTGAAATTTCTAATAAGGTCACTCCTCCCATTTAACCAGAGGCCTTGATTTCTTTCTTCCCAGATTGTCTTTGTCACCAAAGGAGATCCCACCTTGACAGTTCATTTATTTATAATTCTCACCAAACTTGTTCCTCGTGGGGCAGCTGATTGCCTGGGCGCTGGGCCCTCTACCCAGTGCCATGAAAGGGCCTGGTGGACTGGCAGAAGCCTGCTCTGTAGTACCGGGCCTCTCCCATGTGGCAGTAATTCAGCATATTAATGGCAAAGATGGCGCTGGCAAATTCCTCAGGGGGAGGTCCCACAGGTAGTCCCGGAGGTAGCCTCAGGAGGGCTGTGATAGGTAGTTACCTCCTTCCGTACTCACAGACGACAGGTGTCTCTACCTATAACAGATCCCAGGAGAGCGTGGTGCCACACCCTACTCATTGCGAACTTCCTGTACCGCCTCTACTATAAAAGAGAGATGTGGCTTTCTAATAAACGAGTTCTTGCCAAGACTTGACTCCCGGTTAGAGGTATGGTTATTTCTCTAACCGTCCGGTGTCTGTTCCCTCATCGGCTTCGCGTCCCTCTCTCTCTCTGGCTGACCCCGAGAGACCGATGGACGCCCCCGACACCTGGGGATGAACAAAAACAAGATTAACCTTTTGTTTTCCTTTAAAAAAATGACATTGCCCATTATTCTATAGATGTCACACTTCAAATGGTGCCCATGCTGGTGGGTACTTCAGAAGAAATGTGGGAGGAGTAGGAGTACTGAAACAGAAAAGAGCAATGAAAATAGCATGGGTTAGTTGAGCAGAAGAGAAGCCATATTCCAGGTAGAGCAAGACAAAGAACCAAGAAGGAGGAACGGATGAGCATTACATTCAAGAAAACCTGTTGGGGTATATTAAGATATGAATTCTGGAGATTCATTTGATTTTATTAGTATATTAATTTAAAATGATATTAAATACAGTAACTATAAACATTCTGTTATTTCACTGAGGGTAATTGGCTTTGGAATAAAACAAATCTGATATTGAAGCTTCAGCCTTCCTAGCAAAATGAATAAAGCTGGAGGTATCACACAATCTGACTTCAAAATATCCTATAAAACCATAGTAACCAAAACTCCATGGTAGTGACATAAATACTGACACATAGACCAATATGACAGAGTAGAGAACTCAGAAATAAACCCGTATGTTTGTAGCTGATTTTCAACCAGAACACCAAGAACACATATTGGAGAAAGGAGTGTCTCTTTAAAATTGTTTCTGGAAAAACTGGATATCCATATGCAAAATGATGAAACTAGACCCTCATCTTTCATCACAAACAAAATCAAGGGCCTCAATGTAAGACCATGAAGTGTAAAACTACTGGAAGAAATACAGGGGAAATCCTTTAAGACATTGGTATGAGCAAAGATTTTTTGGATGACACCCCAAAGGCATAGGCAATAAAAGCAAAAATAAACAAATAGAACTAAAAAGCTTCTGCACCACAAAAGAAACAATCAACAGAGCACAGAGGAAACCTGCAGAATGGAAGAAAATATTTGTAAAGTATTCATCCTGTGAAGGGATTCATATCTAAAATATATGAGGAACTGAAACAACTCAACAGTAAACACTAATTAAAATGAATTTGTCTGAATCGACATATAAGTGGCCAAGAAATGTACAAAAACTGCTCACCGCCACTAATCAAACAAAAACATGATCTCACCCCAATTAGAATGTCTATCATCAAAACAGACAAAAAATGCTGGTGAGGATATGAGAAGTGGGAACTCTTATACACTGTTGATGAGAGTGTGAATTAGTGCAGCCATTATAGAAAACAGTATGTGGTTTTCTTACAAAACTAAGATAGAGCTACTAGATGATCCAGCAATCCCATTGCTGGGTTTATAGCCAATGAAAAAGCAATTAGTATGAAGAGACATCTTCGCTTGTACATTTATTATGGCGTAATTCACAATAATTAGGGTGCCCATCAATGCATGAATGGGTAAAGAAAATGTGGTTTATATGCTCAATGAAGTATTATTCACCCATAAGAAAGAATGAAATCCTGTCATTAGCAGCAACATGGATGATCCTGGAGACATTATGTTAAATGAACTATATTCAGCATGGAAAGACAAATACTCTATGTTCTCACTCATTTGTAGTATTATGTTAAATGAAATATGTTCAGCACAGAAAGACAAATACTGTATGTTCTCACTCATATGTGGAAGCTAAAAATGTTGATCTCATAGAAGTAGAGAGTAAAATAATATTTACAAGGAGCTGGAAAGGGTAGAGGAAGGAGGGGAGAGAAGAAAAATTTTTAAAAGAGCATAAAAATACAGTCAGGAGGATTAAGCTCTTGTGTTGTATAGCACAGTAGGGTGACTATAGTTAATAATAATGTATTGCATATTTCAAAATAGCTAATAGAGAGGAGTTTGAATATTTTCAACCCAAAGAAATGATAAATGTTTGAGGTGGTGGATATGCTAATTGTCCTGACTTGATCATTGTGCATTTGTATATATGTGTTGAAATATCACATCATACTTCATGAGTATGTACAATTATTATGTGTCAACTTAAAAAATAATTTAAAAGTTTTTTAAAGGAAAAGGGGGGAGGAGGTAGGCATCGTTCCTCCCACTAGCTGAAGACAGTGTGCTGTATATCCTGTATGTCAAAGGCAGCTTCCTGCTAGAGGCAGCGGTGACAGGAGGATGTGATACAAATGTGTAGAATGGTCAGAGCAAGTAAAGCAAGAGAGTGGAAGAAAGAGGCGGATGCTATGGCTAGATGATGGGTTTGATTTGTGAGCACCCATTAAACATCCTAGGTGTTGGGTTCCCCACTATGAGGGAGTAAGAGGAAGGGAAATATGATGTGTGTGTTAATTTGGTCAAATTTCTCCATAACAGATAATCACTGATAACTCTTTTTTTCAGGACTAGAGTTCAGAGTAATTATTCGGTTTCATTAGGGTGAAAGTAGGTCTGTCAATGTTTCCGTTTCAATGGAACTAGTGTTTTTAATTGAGTGTGTAATTTGGGGCACCTCATAGCTCTGGGAACCATTGAAATGACTATTCATCTCTCCTACATGAATTTATTCCATTAAATTAATTAACCCCTCCCCCACCTTCAGCTAGAATCTGCATCAATCAGATACAATTTGGAAAATGATCAGAATATTTGGTCTCTGCTGCTTCTGATGCCAGACTAGGCAAATTGAAAACAAGTGATTTTGGGCAGGGGTGGCGGTGCATGCTTGTAATCCCAGTACTTGGAAGGCTGAGCCCAGTGGATTCAGGTTCGTGGCCAGCCTCAGTTACTTAGTGAGGCCCTCTGTAACTTAGTGAGACCATTTCAAAATTTAAAAAAGGATAAAAAATAGGGCTGGGGGTGTAGCTCAGAGGTAGAATGCCCCTGGGTTCAATCCCCAGTACCGCAAAAAAAGAAGTGATTTATTTACTAATTAGCCTGCTGCTTAGATGTGGAAATTGATGGTTTTATTCCTTTATTAGTTTCGAGAAATTATGTTTTTGAGGGAGGAAGATGGGAATTGGGTGGGATCTAGAAAGAAACACGCCAAGTGATGTGTGCACATATAAATGTATCATGTTGAATCTCACTATCTTGTATAATTGCAATGCACTAATAAAATTACATATGTGTATATAGTATATAGTATATATTCCTTTCTCTTTGCTTAACTATAAGTATAGGAAGCAGATCAGTTCTAAAGAACTGTAGGTATTTTCCAAAGAACTAAAGACAAAGAAGCTGTCTTTAACTTGACATCACAAGAGCTCAATGGCTTAATGTGATCTTCCTACAAGCCCACTTTCTAATAGACAGTTTTCACTACATGTAGGAAGATACGGGGCTATATAATCCTGATCTAAGCACAAATATTTAAACAAACTGTGGTAAAGGCAAGCTGTAGTACCCTATCTTTTCATATATAGAGAGCAGTCTGGGGAGACAGAGTAAGATGTGGGTTTGCTCAGGCTGTAGAGCTAATTCCCCGGTTCAAAATCAGGCTTCACTTCTAGTCATCTGCAAGAGTTTTAGATAAGTTACTTAATCTTTCAGCATCTCACATTTCCTCATCTATAAAATGAATCTCATACTAGCAGTGCCCTTCTGGAGATGTGCCCCAACAAAGACGCATATCAAATGCTTGGTAAATATGAAGTATTACTATGGAAGTCAAGCCCTTATCACCCAGAGAAACTGATCCAGAGGAATGAACGACATGGCAGACCTGGGGCCACAGCTCCCACTTTAGATTCTAAGTTCACCCAAGATGGCATCTCAGTCCTGTCAGGGGAATTACTTCCCACCCAGGAAAATGAATTCTGCTGTTGCTAAAAGGAAAGAATTGTTTAATCTATAAGTTAACATGAACCATGTCTGATTTGGAGGCATCTGGAAATTTAAAACAGACACATCTTTGGGACTGATTGGTTTTGTTTTGTTTTCACACGCATGTTTATGCATGATAATTTAAGAAAATCAAATGTGAAAATCCAAAGTGCATCAGTCATAGATTATACACAAGAATATAACATATACATTAAAATGCAGAAACCTTTGTGCCTCATGAAAATACACAATGTACTATGCTATTTTTATTAGTAAAGTATCAGGTTCTAGCTAAAAATTCAGTTGAATTTTCTGAGTTTTTCATTTAATTAATTATAATCATTTCACTAACAGCAATGCATTATCAAATCTGATTTGGAGATTTTGAGATAAACCTTTTTTATTCTGAGATTTTGATTTTGAGATAAACCTTTCTAAATAACTGGGGATGGAAGAAACAATGTCAGACTATATATTCTTTTTTTAAATTTGGAACATAAAGTCATAGACAGCTCTTCACATCCAGCCAGCATGTGTAGACCATTCTTTCTATATTCACCATCATTCTTTAAGAAAACAGAACATGCTGCATGAATAGATCTTTCCATAGGGCCTCAATTTTAATTTTCCAGGGTTTGGAGAAGCAACATCCATCAAGTTTCCCCCCACTGTTGAGAATAACACTGTTCCTGTCACACACACAGGATCTATTTTGAGCTCCGGTGCACACACTGACTATAGACGATAGGCTTGCAGTCCAGGCAGCACAATGCCCCAATACAGACTGTCCCATTAGCAAGATGACTTCACTTGAGCAGCCTGCTCTGGTTTCTACATTCTCCCAGGTTTCATAGTTCAGCACAGTCAAATAACGTGATGGCATTTTTAAGGCCCTCGATTTTATTGGTCTATGAATGAAGGTAGGTGGCCAGGTGCTGTTTCAAGGTTTGTCTGGCAAGCTGATGCTAGGTTTGAGTACATTTAGACTAAGAAGATTGTGATTTTAATACTGGAAGCATAACTATTACATTTATGTAAATGGATAGTATAGCAGGAAGTGATTACATAAATAATTCGCTGAAATAAGATTATAAGAAGGTCTAAATTTAAAATCATAAATGTAGAGCACAGCATTTCTCAAAAATAATTTAGAACCTATGTAACTCCTATTTGCATTTTGAACCTTTTGCTTATTACGTGCTAAGTAAACCCTAATTCTTCAATTATTTAACACATTACTTCCACATTTTCTAATTTCCTATGAAGACAAAATCATGCCTAAAACAGATATGTACCATGGTCTATAAACAGTGATGACTGATCCTTTATGTTTTATCCTTTGCCCATTAATAAATTTTGCCCCTAAATGAACCATATCTATTTTGATACCATAATATCTGTATCTGTACATCTATCTATCACCTATCTATCATCTATTATCATCTATCTATCTATCACCTATCACCTATGATCATCATGATCATCATGATCATGATCATCATCATCATCATCATCTATCTGCTTGACTTTTATCCATGGTTCCTGGCTTATAACTTCCTCCCCAAGGCAGGCCACAGATACTACAATTTCTCTTCACCAAAGTGGGATATAGAATCCTAATTTTCCCTACCTTTCTCTGACCTACCTGGTCTGATAGTAGATGATAAGAGCCCTGTTTAAGAAAGGGTACTGCCCCATACCTTTGGGAAAGGAATGCTAAAGAATCCAAATAGACAGGACGTACTGGGTTTCCCCACCCAATCTATTAGCACAAAACCATACCCTTTTGGTCCAATGACTTTTCAATATAGTTGTCCATGTTTTAATCATGCCTATGAAATGAGGTTTCCAACAAAACCCCAAAAGCACAGGGTTTGGAGAGTTTCCATTTGGCTGGGCACATGGAGGTTCCTGGAGGGAGGCACACATGGAGAGGGCAGGAAAGCCACACACCCCTTCTCCCACTCCTCACCCTATGCCTCCCTTTGTCTTTGTTCTTTGTAATATCCTTTATAATGTAACAGTAAATATAATGTGTTTCCCTGATGTGGTTTGGGATGCCCTCAGATGTTCCTTTGTTGAGCGCATGGTACCCAATGCAGCAAGGTCCAAGAGCTGGGGCTTTTAGGCTGTGACTGGTTCATGAGGGCTCTGACCTCATCTTGGATGAATACATTTAATGGGCCCATTTCTCCATTTGATGGATTAATCCATTACTAGCTGGATTAACTAGTGAAAGATGGAACGTAGGTGGAGGAAGTAGATCATTGGGGGTGTGTCCTGGAAGAGTTTTTTCCTGGCCCTTTCCTCTGCTCTCCTGTTTTCTGGCTGCCATGAGCCGAGCAACTTTCCTCTGCCACACTCTTCTACCCTTGATGTTTCTGCCTTGGGGTGGGCCAACCATGGATGGAATTCTCTGAAACTATGAGCCAAAATAAATCTATTCTCCTCTAAGTTGTTTTTGTCAGATATTTTGGTCACAGTGATGACAAGATGACTAACATGCCTGAGTTCTGTGGGCTGCTCAAGCAAATTAAACAGACCTGAGGAGGAGACTGAGGGAACCCCAATTTATAGCCAGTGAATCAGAAGCATGGGTCACACCACATGGGGTTTGCAATTGGTATCTGAAGTGTATGTGTGTATGGGGATGGGGGGTGATGAGGGGCTGTTTTGGAAACTGATCCCTCAACCTGTGGGATCTGACAGTGTCCCAAGGCAGCTTCAGACATGAAGTGGCTTTGAGGACATCCAGTCAGTGTCTGCTGATGCTGCAGAATTGATCGCTTGGTGTATGGGGAAAAACATCCACATACCTGCTACCATAAATGATCTGTGCTTTGAGAATACAGTAGGAGTAACAGATTGGCGTTTCCTACTTGTCTATGTGTGACAAAAGAGAGCCACCTAAAAGATTATGGTAGTAAGAGGCAGGCTGAAGAAGAATCACCAGGAGTCACGAGATGCAAAGGAATTCTCAGCACAACTAGAAAGAGCTATATGAACAAAGAACTATTTTTTAGCTTTTTTATCCTTAATTTCCTCCTCTGTAAAACATCAGTAATAGCTGCATTTACTCATTGGCTTGTGAGTATTAAATGAGACAATGCATACACAGAGCTTAAAAACAATGACAAGGACGACTAATATTTACCTGTCCTTCCTCTGCCAGAGTCAACAAAGACTCTGCCAAGTCCTTTGAAAATGTGCTTTGTGTTTTCCAAAATAGTACAATAATAAAATATAGTCAATGTACAATGTAGATACATTTAAGCACACAATTTGAAATGTGTATGACTAAAAACTAGATGGCTGAATATACAAAACTTGCCATTTTATTATTCTCTGCTTCATCTCAGTGATTTTAGAATTTTTATGTTAACCTTGATAATTAAACACTCTCATCTACCTCTTTGTATAATTCTCTGCATTGTTGACTGCATTCAGTGAAACACATGCACTGTGGGAATGCATTCTTAGGTGAAGGATTGGCCCTAGGTGTTTATTGGAAGTCCATTCATTCTTGCATCCAACCCTGCCCTGCATGGGTGTGCAGCTGGGTGTGCAGCTGGGTGTGTAGCTGGGTGTGCAGCTTCCCAAGTTTTGCAGATCATTTAGAACAATTCAAAATTAACAAAATATCAACAGTTTTAATATAAGATTATTATTAATATAAATAGCAAATTACCTGTGGCTTTCTATATAAATGAAAGACAAAGAATGAAATTTTGGGAATCATACAAATTTGCCTTATTAATTGAAAAAATGTAGCCAAATTGGGGTCTAAGTAAATATTTTGAAATAAAAAATTTAAGGAATTAGGCCTTATTGAAAAAAGAAGCATGGGATCTAAACATTCATAAAACTTTTGCATTCACTTAAGTAGAGTTAATCCAGAAGGCATTTATCTACACCACAAACATGTACACTGGATTCATGTCACTCTCCTCATTAAAAAATCCTATAAAACTATGAATAACTATATTTAATAAAAACTATAAATAACTAATATTATTTATACATAATTTATAAATTTATAAATAAAATTTCTTCTCTAATCCAATCAATATTTCTCCTTTAAATCCAACATCCTCCTCTAGCAGGTCAATTCTTTATAAAGAAAATTTCTGGATTTCGTAGCTACCAGTAGGCATCAGAAATCTTACCACTTAAATCTTTTCTAGATGTAAAAAAGAAATTTGAGGAGAAATGACTTGTTTTAAAGGTTTAAATCTAAGCAAAGCCTGGATTTCTCTTTCTTGTTTCATTAGAAAAGTACAAACCCCCAATATTCTATTGTTCTCTTACTGTCACTGGAAATAACATAGTCCCAGTTTCAAATAATAAACAAATCAGAGTATAATTAAATTTGTTGTTACACTATGTTTCCAAGACCATAAGAGTAAAATTAATGCAGAGGAAGTTGCCAATAGAAGATCTCTTTCAGAGTCTAATTTTTCTGGGTAATATCTGGAAGCAAGTAGTGGCTCCTTATGTTAGTATTGTTACTATATAACTCATTCAGCTCACAGGACCAATAAGGGGAAATTTGGTATAAACATCTGCTAAATGAATAATTCAATGAACAAAATGACCAATGTGAAATGTTTAGGAATGCAGATAGCATAGATAGCATAGTTTAAGAAATAGCAAGAGTCATAGAGTCTTACAGAATAGTTGGGATCTTGACCCTGGATTTGAGTCCCACACTGCCTTCTATTCTATCCCTCTCTTCCCTGACTGCTCTCTGAAAGTAATAGATATTAGCTGAGCACCACCCACATCAGTAATCCCAGCACTTGGGAGGCTGAGATAGTAGGATCCAGGTTCAAGGCCAGCCTCAGCAACTTAGCAAGACCCTGTTTCAAAATAAAAAATAAAAAGGGCTGGGGGTGTAGTTTAGAAGTAGAATGCCCCTGGATTCAATCACCAGTATCAATTTGAGGACTCTGAAATCCTGGAAGATAATATAACCACTATACAGCACCTGGTTCTCTGAGTAATGGGGTCTTCCTGCAGATCCATACTGGACCATGTGAGGAATGAGAAGGAAACATACACTACATTAAACCATCGACATACTGGGATGGGCTCAGCACGGCGTCCAGCCTATCTTGGCTAATACAATTACCTCACGGGGTTAATGATAAGATTATACAAAGATTACATCTATTTGATTCAGCCTGGTGATTTTTAAGGTTCCTTTCCTAGATGGGATGACTTTAGTATGTTTTTTTTTTTTTTTTTTTGTCCCCAATGTCTTGCAGCTTGTCTGTACCTTGGGATTCAGGCACCCTGTCACCCTGGCTTGTTTATGCAGTAGAAATACTACAATTGAAAAATTCGCCTTTCTTTCATTTCTGTGTCTTGGTGATAACACCTGTGAAGTTGAAGCACAATTCCATTTCCAACATTATTTGTTGGGCGTCAGACATTGTGCCAAGCATGAATAAATGTGTTTACTTCTCTAACACTATGAAATGGTAATTGTCATTATTGCCTGCTTACTATTGAAGAAACTATGGCATGCAAGTTTAAAAACAGTACAATAATCATTAAAATAAAGACCATTTTGTTTTCAGAAAAATAAAAGCAACAGCTATAATTTTTATTCAAGCCATATGAATTGCCTTAATTAGTTAGAAAAATACTTTTTGGAAAGGACTCAACTAAAATCTGTCTTTAGACCTAGAACTTAGAAAAAAATCAATTTCACATGCAATTATAGTGAAAAGGTGGAAGATCATTTCACTAATGACCAGTTTGGGGAAAATTATAAAATACCTGACAATAAACACAAATTTATAAAATGAAAATACATCATATGAAATTCTGTATAATAAATTATTAGATTGATTTTAAAATCCAAGGAAAGGGCTTTTCATAGAAGTCAGTTTTGAAATCAGCAAAAATAGAGTCGTATACAAGTCATTGTAATTTCTCCCAACTAATATACTTGTAAAATTTGAATTCTTGATCACAAAAGTTTTTTTAGAACAGCAAAGTACTATCATTTACAAAATTCTACTGCCTGTGCATATAAGAGAAGAAACTTCCCTTTCATGAGCTCATTTATCCAATGTCGAGAAAAATAGATGGAAGTGTACTAATAATGTTTCTTCAAAACAAAAATAGAAAATATTACAATAAAAATCTTCACTCTATTCTCAGTAGCATTGAAAAAGAATTGTTTTAGGTTTTCTGATGGATTTCACTGACTTAAAAGAAATATCTGGAGGGAAACACACCAAGTGCTGTCTGTATGATACTCCTGTCACACTGTACCTCATTATGATATATAATTACAATGCAACATAAAAGTAAATTGAAGAAAGAAATATTCTCCATCAATTAATTATGCTAATGTTATTCTTGAAAGATGACTAAAGAGGATTTTATCTTTGCCTTGCTATTTTTTTGTGGGGGTGGTGTACTGGGGATAGAAACCAGGGGCATTCTACCTCTGAGCTATACCCCCAGCCCTTTGTAGTTTTTATTTTGAAATAGGTCATGCTAAATTGCTGAGGCCCTCACTAAGTAGCTGCCTTGCTGTTATTTAATAAGAAAGTAAAGAAATAGAAAAGGAGCCATAGGGAGGAGAGAGACTGCTGCTTAGAATTCTGAATGTTTCTTAAATAACTCTGACAGAGTTCCAGATAAAATGAGGAAATAAGGATGCCCACCTATTCCACAAAGAGAAAGGGATGCTCTCATAGAAGCTATCCCCTTCTTCTAATGAATTCTCTTCATACATTTTTCTAAACATTTATCTCTTGCAAGTCACAGATCAATACATTTATTGATACATCCATTTGAAAAGAGTGAGCTTCCATTTTCATAAATACTAAGTATATCAACAGCAAACATTAACGACCTGACAAATGCAAAAGCATGCATATTTCATAATCATTTATTTATCCATCCATTCATTTATCCAAAAATGTTTTTAATGCATGCTACTATAGACCAGGGATTGTGAAATAATGGGTCTAGGAAGTGTTGAAAAAAAGTTACCTATTAATATTCAAAGATGGCAATATTTGGCTATATGTCAAAAGTATTTCATGTCATTTTACTTGAAGGAAAGAGGGCTGCTATCTAGTTTCCTGAATTTCTGTTCCTTCTTTGAATAATTTTTGAAGGTGCTATGTGCGTTCAAACATTTTTTTTTTTTTTGCCAGACAGAAAATTATGCCTTGGGAAACATTAAATATCTTACTTTGAAAAAATGAGTGTGACTTTTCACTGCACTGAAAGCCAATATTTTGTCCATTTTAAAAGTAAACCAATGTCAACAATAATGACAAAATTAGTGTGTGAACTAAAACTAGAATGCTACATATACATATTCTTAAATAATTAAGAAGGAACAAAACCAGAAGATTTTTTTGGTTCAAACCTGAACCAAACAATTTCATTTGATTAATGTTTTCATTTTTAGCAAGAGTGAAAACTATATTTTAAAAACTAGCAAATGAAAAACTGAATGAAAAATTTCAAAGTTATGCAAAAATATTTTAAAGAGACATTCTTGACAAGACTAGATAGAGATTAATGATAATTCTTTATATCACATTAATATCTTAACACATAAAACTATGTTGGGATATCAGTTGTCATGCATATACTTAAAAATAAACTAATCAATTATTAGCTTAAAAATATCTTAGGACAAAAATTGTGTCTTACTCATATCTATATCTCTAGGACCTCCTGAATAGAGCTTTAATAGGTTGATACTCAGTAATACTTGTTAAACAAATGAGTGTGTGAATTAGTGAGTAAAAGAATAAGTTATAGGGCTATTTCTACTCTGGGAGCTTGCAGAAAATTGCATGAGAAACGACACTATTCTTTTTTAAATATAAAAACTGCCTTTCCCTCTCCAATTGAGAAAAAACAATCCACACTCCTGTTCTTTATTGATATCTTTTAAAACTATGGTCTTTTCAGGTTATTTATTTACATAGGATCACCTCCCAGATGTGCTGCTCCCTGTCACATGGGAACCATTTATCTTCACGTGCTTCTAAATCTCTCTTATATGATTCATACTGGATTTCAGTCCAACCACCTTTAAAAAAATAAAAACAAACATTCCCCAAGGTGCCCAAGTTCATGCAGTTCCAATACACCATATAAACTGCAGTAAACCATATGCTGCAGGAGTCTAGAATAAATAGCCCTTTTAAAAAATGGAGCTGCCAACAAAATTGAGATTCCATTTTTAAATGATTTTCTGCAAAGTAAACATTTTTCAAGCTTGATCTCTGTGTCATTTTTCACTGGCATTTTTCAAGCTAGGAAAAAAACCCAGCACATGTTCTTTTTGTAAGGACGGGTTTAATGCTCCACTGTATCACCAAGTCTCAGTGAGCTAATTTGTTCTAAAGACAACATTACTACATCAATACAGCACGGCTTAACCTTCAGCTCACCTTATTCTGTTTGCTTTCCATGTCCCAACTGAGGCTCTTGGCCAAGACATCCCTTCTATTCTGCGTTCATTTCTGGCTAGGTAGAAAATATGTGCATGTAAACTATGCTGCTTTTGTGTACCAGAGGAAAGACAATATTCATGTCATCCAAAAATCACATACACACACACACACACACACACACACACACACACACACACGTTTTTCCTATCTTAACAAAATATGAAATTACTTCAGTGAGGCAGAATATTTAGAATTTAAGACCAAACTCCACATTTAAGCAAGGTCCCCAGAGAGAAATTGTGAAAAAACAGAACAAATCCAATTCCTGCTGTTTACTGTTTTTGTTCAAGCTTTTTATTTCTTCAATTTTGAAGACCTCGTGCCATATAACATCCTTGTCCACGTGAGCAAGTGATCCCACTTCTTACAGAAAAAGTTGTGTAATGTCAGTTACCTAAAATTGTTTTGAATAACTTTATTCAAAGTTTATGCTACTTAGACAAGTTAGCAAGTTTTCAATGAATTTTTTTCTAGTTAGAAATAGGGAGAAAAGAGAATGTTTATATATATTTTTTAAGAGGATCCACTTAATCAGGTAAGTGGTTTACTGACTATTGAAGTCAAATCTCACTGTCTCAGATAACCATGCATGATCTATGATCTGCACTTTGGCTTTAAAAAAATTGGAAAAATAAGGATAATATGTTTGGGAACTTAATTAAGTGAAGAAATCACAGATAATATCTGTTACCTTCAGAGTTATGGGTTTCTATACAAAATCTATTGAAAGACTGGAAAAGAAGTCAAGGGCAATAGAGATTTTTTGCTAGAAAGAAGATTAATATTTTTAGGATAACACTGTTCTATCATCTTCTATCTTAGTTTTAAAGTCTATAATTCAGCTGGGTGTGGTGGTGCATGCTTGTAATCTCAGTACTTGGGAGGCTGAGACAGGAGGATCATGGGTTCGCAGCCAGCCTCAGCAGCTTAGTGAGGCTCTCCGCAACTTAGTGAGACCGTGTTTCAAAATAAAAAATAAAATAGGACTGGGATGTAGCTCAGAGATAGAATGCCCCTGGGTTCAACCCTCAGCACCAAAAAAAAAAAAAAGTCTCTAATTCAGTGCATTCCTAAAACTTAGCATTTTATAAAGTCCTCATTGATGATTTGTAAACAGAGAAATAATTTTAAAATGTGTTAAATACGGTTTTATCTGATCAGAATAGCCAATAGATGAACTACAGAATGTAATTTCTGCTCTTCAGATCTTAAAGTTTTCAAATAGAAATTATATTAGGTTCAAGCCTGGCGTGGTGGCGCACACTTGGAATCCAGTACTTGGGAGGCTGACACCAGAGGATCCGGGTTCGTGGCCAGCCTCAGCTACTTAGTGAGGCCCTCCACAACTTCGTGAGACCCAGTTTCAAAATAAAGTATAAAAAATATGGGGCTGGGGGTGTAGCTCGGAGGTAGAACACCCCTGGGTTCAATCCCTGGTACCACACACAAAAAAAGAAATTATATTAGGTTCAGAACAATATGTATTATGTATATTTTATTGAATTCTAGTGTCTAGACATTGACAAGGAAAGTATTAGCAATACCAATCTATTTTTGCAGAAAAAGAAGATATGTGATGTGTTGGGGTTGAACTATGTCACTGCAAAATTCACTTTGAAGTCCTAACCCAAGACCTCATCGTGTGACCTTAGAAAAACATCGGGTCTTTTTAGATGTAATCATAAAGTGAAATCATTGGAGTTGCCCCAATTCAATATTCCTGGTGTTCTTATAAAAAGAGGAGGTGTGGCTGCACTTAGACAGGGAGAACAGCATGAGAAGACAGAGGTAGAGATCTACTAGCTGAGGAATGCTGAAGATTCCTGGCAACCCACCAGGAACCAGCCATGCTGACGCGTTGACCTTGGACTTCTAGCTTTCAGAACTGTGAGACAAGAAGTCCCCATTGTTCAAGTCTGTCGTACTGTGTTTCAGCAGCCTTAGCAAACGATTGCTTCTTTTTCTCAGGCTTTTCTGACTCTCGGCTGCTGAGTGAAATGAAGTTTAAACATCCAAGTCCATGACTTTATACCTTTGTTTTACATCAGTTGTCCATGAAGCTTTTTAAAAAACACAAATGCTCAGACAAAACCTCAAAATCTCTCCACCCTCACAGGTGCATTGTAATCATACATCAAGATGAAGTTGAGAGTGACAGAGGCGCACTGCACACAGCACTCAGTGAGCCTCTCCCAGATCCCACCCCACTCTCCCACCCTCCCCGTGCACAACACCATGATTGGTATTGATACGTTTGTGTATGTGTATCATGTCCATTGAAGTGTTTCCCTCATCGAGTCTCCCTCCCCCCTCCCACGTCCCTCCCTTAGGTCCCCTCCATCACTCCACTAGGGGTTCCCCTCTTTTGGAGTCAAAATCTACTGAATCAGAAGCACTGATACAGGGATAGGAAATATATTAAAAACGTTCCCCAGGCAACACCAATGCACACTTCATTTTGAGAACCACTGGTCTAATACATGGGTGAGTGCTGCAGTTCCGGGGCGATGTTTATCCGTATTTGGAGGGTCATACCCTAGGTTTGTCATTCATCGTAGCCTCATGGCAATGACTTCAACCTTGGCTACACATTAGATTCATGTAGGGAACTCAAAAACCACAACTGTAGGCTGTACCCAGATCAAATAAAAGAGAATCTTTGGACTGAGATCCAGACTTTGATTTTTTTTTTAACTTCATGTGGTTGCAATGTGTACACAGGACTGAGAGCCCTAGGTTCAAGTTTAAGAAATAATTATTATGGGCAATGACTAATCAGCTAATTAATGTTGTTAAAGATCAGCTATCTCCTTGTAATAAATCAGCCAACGTTCACCTCCAAGCTTCCTGAGCTGACACTTCGCTCCTTTGTTCTCCCTTCTATTGAATGCACTCTTGCTTTCTTTAATTCCATTCCACCTTTCTTTCATCTTTTTTGACCACTCAATTCTTTCCCCCTTTCCTTCCCATACCATCTATTCTCTTAAGATCTTTTTTTTTTTTTTTTGTGGTACCAGAGATTGAACCCAGGGGCATTCTACCTCTGCGCTACACCCCCGACCCTATTTTTTTTATACTTTATTTTGAAACCGGGTCTCACGAAGTTGTGGAGGGCCTCACTAGGTACAGAGAGAGAGAGACAGGGAGAGAGAGCGAGAGAGCTGAGGCTGGCCGCGAACCCGGATCCTCCGGTCTCTGCTTCCCAAAGTACTGGGATTACAAGCGTGTGCCACCACGCCCGGCTTCTCTTAAGATCTTAAGTGGAAAAAACTATGAAACTGAATTTATACACATGTATCATATTTTAGGGTCAAATTCTAGTATTCTCAAACTTCTTTTAGAAATCATCTGAGATAAATTATTTTAATATTTTAAGACATACTATTTTCTAAGTTAAGATGCTTTTTCACATTTTCTAAGTATACACACCTCTCACTCTCTACTTTCATTCCCCGTATCCATAGACTATTTTAGAATTCTGTGGGATTAGACATCAGGCCTCAGCATTAAGGAGCTCAGGGACATCTAGAGGGGGTTGTAGTATTTTTTTCATTGTTAGGTTTATTTCCCTGGTGCAACCCTGAAGAACTGGGAAGGCTTCCTAGGGAGCATGGTGGCAGCTGCTAGGAGGAAGCAGGAAGGTACCACTTCAGCACTCAGAGAAGGCGCTGAGAGCCAACAATGAGTGAGTGTCAAAACCCTGATGGGACTTGGAATGGTGCCGAGGGTTAAGAACTGCAGACAAAATGTAAGACACACACGAACTTACTCTGGTTTAATTTCCTGGAATCCTCCTCTAGGAAATCTTGAGTGTCATTTCTTCAGGACGGATATCTCATTCATCTTTTCTTATACTGTCGTTTTATTGAGGAACTGGAGCTGGTTAATTTAGATCCTAGATAGATCACAGAAGAAATTTCCTAGCCACTCCAGAGAAGAAATTGTGGATGTTAGATATGTTAGATGCCACATCTATTCACAAAAAAAAATCTAGCATTGACTATATATGAAACCAAGCAGAAAAAGTCATCTGTTTCTCTCTCTCTCTTTCTCTCTCTCTCTCTCTCTCCCTCTCTCCCATTTTTTATTTTTTGGTACTGGGGATTGAACCCAGGGGCATTCCACCTCTGAGCTACTATTATATTTTTATTTGGAAGCAGAGTTTCCTTAAGTTGCTGAGGGTCTCGCTAAATTGCTGAGGCTGACCTCAATCCTGCAATCCTCCTGTCTCACCTTCTCAAGTACTGGGATTACAGGCATGTTCCTCTATACCTGGCTTATTTTTAGTCTTTTTATTCTAATTTTTCTTGTTCACAGATTCTCCTTTCCATTTTCTCCTCTTAATCGTCTTTTATCCTCACGATCATAGTAAAGAATATAGCTTTCAAAAAGACTCCTCTGTTCACTCCATGGATTTGTGTGCACAAATAAATCAAATTTTATTATAAAGTTTTTCAAAAGTTAGTCATCTAAAAGTGCCTACTAGAATGCAAGACTAGGTAACATTGGTTCACATAACTGGCTGACCACCTTTAAAAAAAAAATCCAACAAGTAAGCTGGGCGTGGTTGCACATGCCTGTAATCCCAGTATTTGAGAGGCTGAGACAGGAGGATCACAGGTTTGAGGACAGCCTCAGCAAGTAGTGAGACTCTCACCAACTTACCAAGATCCTGTTTCCAAATAAAAAAATAAAATAGGGGTGGGGGTATAGCCCAGAGGTAGAATGCCCCTGGGTTCCACCCCCAGTAACACTACTGTTACTGGGGGTGGAACAAAAAAAAAATCCAACAAGTAATCAGGTTTTCATCTAAAGGCCAGTGGATTTGGTGTTTTTGATAGCCCTGTTTTTTTTCTCCAGCAAAAATGCTCATGTGCTTGGTCAAAAAGTGTTGAATATTTTTTCCTTCCTGCTTTACAGTAAGAATTATTGCCATTTATTTATTTATTATTTATTTATGTATGATCCTGGGGATTGAACCCTGGGGAATTCTACCTCCCAACTACACTCCCAGCCCTTTTAAAAATTATTTTTGTTTTGAAACAGGGTCTTTGTTTTGCCAGGTTGCTGATAGTCTTGCTATATTACTGAGGTTGTCCTCGAACTGAGATCCTCCTGTGTCAGCCTCCCAAGTACTGGGATTACAGGGGTGCACCACCACATCTGGCTTCTACTCATCAGCCTCATGATTAAAATAAGAACAGAAGTTGCAATTCTGAAAATAGAAAAAAATCAATAACTCAGTTAACTGGTAAATTGAGACAGTATTTTTGATAAAGAGGACTATGCAAAAACAACAAACCATCATCCCTTTCCTGCCTGGATTTCCCAACATACAGACACAGAGGCACCATGTAAGTCAGCTGGAGCCCTCAGTGTTCCTTGGCATCACTCCATTCCTTCCTCTGTCTTCGCCTGATGTTCTCCCTGCGTGTCTCTGTATACAAATGTCCCTCTTCTTATAAGAACACCTGGCAGACTGGATTAGAGTCAACTCGAATGACCTCATCTCAAGTTGATTGCCTCTGTGAAGACCATTTCCAAATTCATTCACAACCAAAGCTTTGGGGTGTTTTGAGGGTACACAACTCAACCTGTAAGAGTGGGTTATAGGCGGCCGCCCTCCACAGTAGGTGGGGCAGCGGGCCGGATGCCCCCGGCCCTGCCGCGGTGAGAGGACCTGGCATGCCCACCGGTCCTTAATCAATGGCTTCACCATCCCTTCCACCCGGCTTTCTACATACCATGAGAAATATTGAGATTAAAGATGGTGGGATAGAGGGAGACAGCATGCTTCAGGCACTCTGAGACTCAGAACTCAACCAGCAGGAAGACTGCTTCTTGACGAGGAAAGAAAAGCAGCCAAAACTCAACAAAACAATGACAGTTGAAATGCAGCAGAATAGGAGACGGCAGAGAACAGAGACTGTAAAGAGCTCCACGCATCTCACCTGGTGAGTGGAGAGCAGTGGCGGTGGCGCCATCTTGGAGGCCACGCAGGCTCCCAGAGACCTCCAGCAAAGAAGCAGCAGATCCCTGTGAAGCCAGCGACTATAGACCATCACCAAAAGCAGTCAACTCCAGACCATGATGAAGCTCAAGTTGAACCAGACCCGCACCTACAATGGAGATGGCTATGTGCTTTGCTGCCACATCAAGAGAGCGAGGAAGAGAGACAAAGATGATGTAGCCCTGCCCAGGAGCAGCCCAGCATGGAGGTAACTGGCAGACAAGCCATAGCCCCTCCCCAGAGCATCCCAGCACTGAGGACGCGGGTGGGTGAGCCATGGCCCCCCTGGAGGACACGGGCAGGTGAGCCACAGCTCTGCCCCGGAGCACCCCCAGCACTGAGGATGTGGGTGGGTGAGCCATGGCCCCCCTGGAGGACACGGGCAGGTGAGCCACGGCCCCACCCCTGAGCACCCCAGCGCTGAGGATGCAGGCAGGTGAGCCACGCCCCCCCTGGAGGACACGGGCAGGTGATGGCAAAAACCGCAGATGAGTAAAGAAAGCTATATAACTGAGGAAGATGGGAGGGGAGAAGAGGGAAGCACCCTAATGCACAGGATGTACATACACAAATATATCAAAGTCAACTACTATGCTGAGCATGAGAAGGAGGGAATTGGGGTGAGAATTGGGGGAGGGCTAATTGACCCATGTGTGCATGTATACTTCTACCATCCTGAAACCCATCAAGATGTATGATTACAATGCACCAATAAAAACAAAAAGAGTGGGTTATAGGAACATTTTACATACGCCCTTATACAGTGGCTAAATTTCAATGTTAGGAAAAGCAATTTTGTGGCAAAGAAAACTGTAAGTATGCATCTAACATATACATTATGTATCTATAAACTATTCCTAGCTGTTTATAAAGGACCCAGTGGTAATTTGGTTCTAATTCTAGTTCTCACTTTCTAGAAACACTTTCTTATTTATTTTTACAGAAGTGACATTAATTTATTATTTCAAAAAATTCTCTTTTCATTCTAAAATTTTTATTTTGTAAAATGCCAAGATACACAAAAGCAGAGAAAATAATACAACAAAAGTGCTTGGATGTGTCACCAACTTAAAAAACATCAACATGTGTCTAATCTTGTTGCTTTTGTATATACCCTTTACTCACTTTTACCCCACGTCTCCACATCATGTTGAAGCAACTTAGAGCCATCATATCATTTCATCCATAGTATTCCAAAATGTGCCTCTAAACATTAAATATAACCATAATACTCTCATCCCACTTGTAAATGTAGCAATTCATTAATATCATTAAAAATTGACCTCGCTATGAGGTATAATTACAATGCACCAATAAAAAAATCTAGTCAGTGTTCAAATTTCCCTGGTTTTCTCATACATTTTGATTCCAGTTGAATTTAAGTTGTCATAAAGATATAGTTCATGTATTATAATGAGTTGGTATTTCCAGTAAGTCTTTTTAGTCTGTGGGTTCCACTCCCTCTGTATATATATAATTTAAAAGAGGCCAGGTCTTCTGTGCAGTAGGGCTGTGCTAGTGAACATGCTGGTCTGTGTGAGAGAAGGAGGCTTTTGTCCCAGGATATGTATGGTTTCCTTCGGCTGAGCTAAAGCATGTGTTTGGTGATGTAGTTAACTTACATTCTGACACAAGCTCCTTATTTCATTGTGGGCTGGTTCCCAGCAAGCAGTTCCCAGACCTTTTTGCTCTAGGGTCCCCACTGTGAGCAGCACTGCCCTAAACTCTGCCACTGTTCCGGTGCTGCTCACTGTATTCCCAGAATGTCACTCACCAGGTCCCTTCATCTCCCACGTTTCCTGTGTACTAGTAGTGCATCTGGAGCCTTGGCCAGATTCACGACTAATGTTTTGGCTGGACAATGTGCTCAGTGATGTTGTACACTTCCACTAGTAGGCACGGCTATCTAGTTATCTCACTTCTGGTGGTGCTATCTGCCATTTGGATTTATTAGCTTATAAGGGATGGAAAAATAGTAAGTCTAATTCTATCACTACTTCTTCATTTACTTGATGGGATGGTTTCATATTGAGCAATTTCTTTATTCTTATGGACTCTTGGATTACTTTAAGATTCAGTTCATATAGGAAAGTCAAGATCAATATTTATTTCCCTTTTGCACCAGTTTTCACAATACTGATATAGTTTACCTAGCATCCTCTGAAGGTGACCAAGGAATACAGTGAAGTGTGTGTGTGTGTGTGTGTGTGTGTGTGTGTGTGTGTGTGTGCATACGCATGTGCCTGCAAGATGAACTCATGGATTTAAACATAACTATATTGTGTTTCAATACACTGGATGCTCAAATTGTTCCATCTTTAGCCAGTGGGAACCTCTTCAACTTGGTTCCTGCATCTTTTTTATACACCCTCAAGTAATCTTTTAGATTTCTTGATTTCAGGACCAACAAAATGCCCCAGGTTCAACTAGTGTAACTGTTGCGTGCAACTTGGATTGAGCTAGGTCTCTGAGGAGCCCTGATCCTTTTATGGCCTCTGTCTTTTGGCTGCCTTTTTATAAGACTTCTCTGGGATTCAACTGCCTATTGGAGAGTGTTTTCAACCTCTTCTATATTTGATGAAGGGCACTTTTCCCCTGAAATAAAGATGATTGTACATGTAGCAGAGCACTATTGTCTTTGAGTACTCAGATAAAACCCAGATGGTTAGTCATAATAACCACAATAAAATTTAATTTAAGATGTAATAAAGGGAGCTGAATGATGAAGTTGCTATCTTCCCTAAGAAAACAGATTGGATTTTGTCCCCATAAAGGTATAGCTGAAAACCTATGAGATTTGATTTTTCTCTAGCTGTGAGAGTAGGTCCAACTGCAAATTCTCCTATAGACAATCAGCCAACAATCTTTCAACGAATTCATTCAGACTCATACTTTTATTTGTTGGTTTTAAATTACAACATAAAGGTAAGCTTAAGAAAGTCTTGGTTTTAGATGTTGCAAGTTCCAGCTTCATTCATTCACTTATTCTTTCCACAGAGTTATTGTGCACACCTTAGGTGTATAGGGAGCTGAAGATTCTGAATGAATGGAATAAGGAACCTAATCTCAGATTGCTGATGCTACAAGGAGAGATTAAGTTTCAAATGGCATCTGAGATTAAATAAATTAAGTTTACTCATTCTTTTGACTATCTAAGTAAAGAATAATTCAAACATACAAGAAGCCATGATTTTCCTATTTTTTTCATTTGGTAGTGATAGAATATAGAAAAAAGAAAATATTAGATCAAGAAAAAGGAGAGTATAATTTAATGGAAACAGTATAACTTTGAGTTAAAGAAGGAAAAATTGGGGCTTTATCTGCTAAAACCATGAGACCTTTAAATGCAAGGTTCCAGACATCTGGTTGCTACAGCCTCAGGGCCATAGCAATAAGCAGGCAAGGAAAAGGACTATGTCATTCTCACAAATCCTGACCTCAGGCTTGACATGGAGCCAAAGTGTTTTTGTACTTGGCAATGTTCTTTTATTGACACATGTCAAATAATTCTAATTTATGGCCACATAATCCTACACCGTGAGGTTCAGCTTTGCAGCACACAATGGAATTCAATACAATAGCAATGCTAATATTAGAGCCAAGTAAAATGAGAACTCAACTTTTATGTTGAGCTTCATGAGTTACAAGGAGAGTCATAAAGTGTTTAAGTGTTTGCTTGTTTTACTAATTCTATGGCTTGTGAATGTATTTATATCTTTACTGGAGTTGGACTTTTGTTTTTACATTAAATAATCAAGGATACAAGTTAATTTCTTGGATAATGAAAATAAAACGTGTCATATGAAAAAGGTTGAAGTTTACATAAGATAAAAAAATTCCATAGAGAGAATTCCTAATGAGGGTCCAATCTTTGTAAAACAGAACATATGTTATTTTTGATAAATGAATATAGCTTATTTTTGAAGGAACCTCAGAAATGCATTCTCAATTTCACTCAATTATCTATGCATCTATGCATGTATGGAACATCATTAGTGTTGGCCATTTTCTTAATTATTTTCAAAATTAGGATAGCTGAATAAGGTATAATAAAATAAGGTATTCCAGCTATCCCTTATTTTACAATAAATCAATTTTGTTTATTGGTACTAAAATTGAATTAAAAGTGCACAGAATGTACTACCATGGAATAGTTCTACTCCTGAATAACAATGCAAAACATCACAGAAGTAGTGAATGGAATCCAATAATAGAACACTAAAAAAAGAGTGTATATCATGACAAGCTGTGTTTATCTCAAGATTGCAAGTATGGCTCAATATTAGGAAATCCATTGGTTTGGCTTAGCATTGCTGTGGTTTAGATGAATGTCCCCCAAAGTCCATGTGTTTAATGATTGGTCTCCAGGATGGTGTTTTGGGAGTTGGTAGGACTTTGGGGAATTGGGGCCTTGTGGGAAGCCCTTAGGTTATTGGGGGCATGTCCTCAAAGGCGTTTGTGGAATCCCAATCTATCCTCTGTCCCTTTACGTCCTGGCTTATAACGTAAGCAGTTTCTTCCAGTAAGCATGCCTGCTGTGATGTGCTCCCTCACCAAAGGCCTTCGGAGGTACTAAACAACCTGAAAGAAAGAGGATGGTATTTAAAATAGCAACCCAAAAGATAGAACTTTTTGATTACTATTCTAAATATCATTTTTCCCATTATGTTTTAAAACTGACTATATGTGTGTATGTGTGTATATATGTGTATGTATATGTATGTGTGTATTATAAGTGTGTGTGTGTATATGATACACATCAAATGTATATGATAGAATACATAGACAAATTAGGAAGGGTTTCTGCTGACATAATAACAGTGATTCTTCCAGATATACATGAGAGAATATTTTGGAAGGTTCTGACTTTCTTCTTCAGACTTTGCTGGCTATTACTTGAGTTTTAGTTTATAGAAAACATAATTTTTCATTTAAAAAAGCTTGCTTGGGAAAAATCATCATTCTTTACTTACACTTCAAAGTAGAATAATATAACATAAATATGGAGCTGAATGTACAACTGAACTATTTCTGGCCACCAAATTTAATATGGAGTGATGTGATATGATAAAGATATCTGGCACTGCATAACTATCTTACCATCCAAAGTCTTTCAAGTTATTCCCAAATATCAAGGCGGTAAAAAGAATCACATAATTTTCACTTACTTTAATAGACACTGTCCTCCATTTTAGACTAAATATAGGACAAAGAACAGACAATATGCTCTCCTTGCTCAGTTAAAGGCAACATTCAATTCTGTTTTGAATCCAAAAAGATACACTTAAATATTTTTCTTAGGTAAATTATGCATAGAGAAGGTCATAGAATGAAATTACTAACTGCTAAAATCCTTTTCTCCTATTCGAGCTTGAGGGAAGTGTTTCAGTAGCATATTTTCATTTTAATTCTTTAGAAATCTTTCAAATATAGGGAAGGATTAGCTTCCTTTTTTTTTGCGGTACTGGGGATTGAACCCAGGGGCATTCTACCTCCGGGCTACACCCCCGGCCCCATTTTTTATACGTTATTTTGAAACTGGGTCTCAGGAAGTTGCGGAGGGCCTCACTAAGTAGCTGAGGCTGGCCGCGAACCCAGATCCTCCGGTCTCCACCTCCCAAGTACTGGGATTACAAGCGTGCGCCACCACACCCGGCCCGGGATTAGCTTCTTCACATAGCTGATATAGTTTTCCATAAATAAAGAATTCTGCTTATTAAATGCACATGTGTTGATTTTCTGCTGTGCCAAGCACTGTTTCATGCTTCAGAACCATAGCCACTGAAGAGAAAAATCCACCGCCAGTGGGGTGAGAAGACCCATGTGGAGACAAAGAGGTGCATGGTGTATGTAGCGACAAGAAGGAAAGGACTTAAACTGGGGATGGGGAAAGGAAGAACAAAATCAATGAAGACATGCTGCTTGAATTTACTTTCAAAGTTTGGGTGTGTTTTTCAAGCAAACAGCAGAATAAGTTGTTTTGTGAGATTCTGAAGGTAAAGAGCTAATAGTAGCTGGGCATGGTGGCACACACTTGTAATCCTGTACTTGGGAGGCTGAAATAGGAGGATCTCAGGCTCATGGCCAGCCTCAGCAATTGTGTGTGTGTGTGTGTGTGTGTGTGTGTGTGGTACTGGGGACTGAACCCAGGGGCATTCTACCTCCGAGCTACAGCCCCAGACCTATTTTTTTTTAAACAGGGTCTCACTAAGTTGTGGAAGGCCTCACTAAGTTGCTGAGGCTGGC
>PVJS01008069.1:0-54214 GCA_004027185.1 Glis glis | reverse complement strand
TCTCTCTCTCTCTCTCTCTCTCTCTTCCTGTCTCTCTCTCTCTCTCTACCTAGCGAGGCATTCCGCAGCTTCATGAGACCCGGTTTCAAAATAAAGTATAAAAAATAGGGCCAGAGGTGTAGCGCGGAGGTAGAACGCCCCTGGGTTCAATCCCCGGTACCGCAAAAAAAAAAAAAAAATATATATATATATATGTATATATATACACATACACACACATACACAGTGAAAAAATGAAGAATTAAATTTAATGGAACTAAATAAGTACCATGATATAAAAGTGCAAAGAACTATGAGAGTATATAACAAGGGTACATAGCCTAATTTGTGGTAAGTTAAGGAAAACTTCTCTCAGATGTTGTTTTGGTAACAGCTTAAGGATGAGTT
The DNA here is from genome assembly GCA_004027185.1 of Glis glis. Taxonomy (NCBI): domain Eukaryota; kingdom Metazoa; phylum Chordata; class Mammalia; order Rodentia; family Gliridae; genus Glis; species Glis glis. Next base: position 53,827 of record PVJS01008069.1, on the reverse strand, counting down.
ATTACAAGGCAGGTGAAGAATTGGAAAATAATTCAGGAAGAAGGAATAGCACAAGTTTAAGCGAGGAGAATGAGAATGATGGGCATAAAAAGATGTGTGTGTGTGTGTGTGTCTGTGTGTATGTGTGTGTGTTGTCCATCAGCCACTAAATTGGTTGCACAGATAGAATGGCATGGCTCAGGAGGCGCCATTTGTCTAGAGTAGGATGGGAGATGTGTAGGCTCTGGCTTGAGCACCAGGCATAACTAGGGCATAAAGTGAGCTAGTGACTTATAGATTTTGAATTTTTTAAAAATATATATTCATTTATTGGTTCATTATAATTATACATTTTGATAAGTGTCAGGGTATCAGAAGCATGCATGCACACACACATAGCTCATTTAGCCCTCCCTCAAATCCCACCCTATTCCCTCCCCCTTCCCTTCTTTTCGTGCTCAGCATAGTGATTGACTCTGATAAATTCGTGTGTATACATCTTGTGCATCGGTGGGTCTCCCTCTTCCTCCCTCCCATCTCCCTCAGTTAGGTCCCCTTCTTGCTCATCTAAAGTTTTCTCCTTTGTCTGGAGACCCTTCTAAGTCCCATTCTCCCTAGCTTCCACATATTAGGGAGAACATCCAACTTTTCACTCTTTGTGACTGACTAATCTCACTTAGCATAATGTTCTCCAGTTCCCTCCATTTCCCTGTAAATGATGTAATTTTGTTCTTCTTTATGGCTACGTAAAATTCCATTGTGTACATATCCCATAGTTTCGTAATCCATTCATCAGTTGATGGGCATATAGGCTGGTTCCAAAGTTTGGCAATTGTGAATTGTGCAGCTATAAACACAGATACACATGCATTAGTCTGGTAGTGTGGTTTCAGTTCTTTTGGGTACATGCCTAGAAGTGGTATTGCTGGGTCATATGGTAGGTTCATTCCCATTCTACTAAGGATTCTCCACACTATTTTCCAAAGTGGTTGCACTAATTTGCAATCCCACCAACAGTGTATTAGAGTTCCTACTTCTCCACATCCTCACCAGCATTTGTTGTTGTTTGTGTTTTTAATGATTGCCATTCTAATTGGGATTAGGTGAAATCTCAGGGTAGTTTTGATTTGCATCTCTCTGATTGCTAATGGTGTTGAACATTTTTTCATACATTTATTGGCCATTTGTGCTTCTTCTTCTGTGAAGTGTCTATTTAGTCCATTTGCCCATTTTTTTTATTGGATTTTTTGTTTTTTTAGTGGTGATTTTTTAAAGTTCTTTGTATATTCTAGATATTAGTCCTCTATCAGAGGAGTAGCTGGCAAAAATCTTCTCCCATTCTGTTGGCTTTCTGTTGAGGATCTTGATAGTTTCCTTTGCTGCACAAAAGCTCTTCAGTTTAATGCAATCCCACGTATTGATCCTCATTTTAATTTCCTGTGCCTATGTGTTGAAGTGTTGGACCCATGCCCTCTTCAAGTAGCTGCAAGGTCTCTGGTCTGATTTCTAGGTCTTTGATCCATCTTGAATTGACTTTTTGAGAAAGTGGGGTTTATTTCTATTTTTCTGAATATGGTTAGCCAGTTTTGCCAGCACCATTTGTTGAAGAGGCTATCTTTTTTCCAGTGGATGTTTTTAGCCCCTTTGTCAAAAAATCAATTGACTGTAGGTGTGTGGATTTGTTTCAGAGTCTTCTATTCTGCTCCATTGGTCTATGTGTCTGCTTTTGTGCCAATACCATGCTGTTTTTATTACTATGGCTTTGTAGTATAGTTCGAAGTCAGGTATTGTGATGCCTCCTGCATGGTTCTTGTTGCTGAGAACTACTTTGGCTATTCTGGGTTTTTTGTTGTTCCAAATGAATTTAAGGACAGATTTTTCTATGTCAGTGAAGAATGACTTTGGTAATTTAATGGGTATTGCATTGAATCTGTAGAGCACTTTTGGAAGAATGGCCATTTTGATGATATTTATTCTGCCTATCCAAGAGCATGGGAGATCTTTCCATCTTCTAAGATCTTCAATTTCTTTTTTCAATGTTTTAAAATTTTCTTAAAATTTAAGAAATTTTTAAAATGTCTTAAAATTTGTAGAGGTCTTTTACCTCTTTGGTTAGGTTTATTCCCAAGTATTTTCTTGTTTTGGGGGATATTGTGAATAGAAATGTTTCTGGATTTCTTTTTCAGTGGATTTATGATTGGCATACAGAAAAGCTTCTGATTTTTTAAGATTGATTTTGTATCCAGACACTGCTGAATTTGTTGATCAGTTCTATGAGCCTTTCAGTTGAGTTTGCTGGATCTTCTAAGTATAATATCATGTCATCTGCAAATAGAGATAGTTTAAGTTCCTCTTTTCCTATTTGTACTCATTTTATCTCCTTCTCTTGCCTTATTGCTCTGTCTAGAGTCTCAAGTACTATATTGAAAAGGAGTGGTGACAGTGGACATCCTTTTCTAGTTCCTGTTTTTAGGGGGAACTCTTTAAGTTTTCCCCATTTAGTATGATGTTGGCTGTGGGCCTATTGTATATTGCCTTTATGATGTTGAGGTATGTTCCTTCTATTCCGATTCTCTGCAGAATTCTTATCATGAATGGGTGTTGGATTTTGTCAAATGCTTTTTTAGCATATATTGAAATGATCATGTGATTTTTGTCTTTAGTTTTGTTTTTGTGGTGGATTACATGGATTATTTTTCATATATTGAACCAGGCTTGCATCCCTGGGATGAACCCAACTTGGTCTTGATGTATGATTTTCTTGATGTGATTTTGAGTGTGTGTTGTTAGCATTTTGTTTAGAAGTTTTGCGTCTACGTTCATCAACAATATAGGTCTGTAGCTTTCTTTTCTTGAGCTGTCTTTATTTGGTTTTGGTATTAATGTGATGTTGGCTTCATAGAATGTATTTGGGAGAGTCCCGTTTCTTTCTATTTCATGGAATAGATTGAGGAGTGTTGGGATTAGTTCTTCTATAAAGGTTTTATAAAATTCATCTGGGAAACCATCTGGACCTGGGTTTTTCTTTGATGGTAGGCTCTTTATTGATGCTTCAATCTCTTTGATTGCTATTGGTCGATTTAAATTTTCTATATCTTCTTGATGCAACTTAGGAAGGTTGTACGTGTCTAGAAATTTGTCAATTTCTTCTAGCTGATATTACCACCGACAGCACATAAATCCAGAGGATTACCAGAAATTGCTTTGAAAAACTATACTCCAAAAAAATATCAGCTTCTTCATCTCTTATTTTAGTAATTTGGGTTGATTCTTTCTTTTGGTTAGTTTGGCTAGTGGTTTTTCTATCTTGTTTATTTTTTCAAGGAAACAGCTTTTTGTTTGTTGATTTTTTGTATTGTTTTTTTATTCTCTACTTTGTTGATTTCTGCTCTGATTTTAGTAATTTCCTTTCTTCTACTGGCTTTGGGGTTAGACTGTTCCTGTTTTTCAAGGGCTTTGAGGTGTGTCATTAGGTTATTTATTTGGTGATTTCTGTTCTTCTTATGTGGACACTCAGTGCTATGAATTTTCCTCTTAATACTGCCTTCAGGGTGTCCCAGAGATTTGGATATGTTGTGTCTCTGTTTTTGTTTGTTTCTAGGAATTTCTTAATTTCTCCCCTTATTTATTCTCTAACCCATTCCTCATTCAGCAGTGTGGTGTTCAGTCTCCATGTGTTTATGAGGTTTCTCTGGGTCTTCCTATAGTTGATTTCTAGTTTCATCCCATTATGGTCGGAAAAGACGCAAGGAATTCTGTCACATTTTTTTAACTTGCTAGTACTCACTTTGTGGCCTAGGATATGGTCTATTTTAGAGACGTTTCCATGAGCAGCTGAAAAAAATGTGAATTCAGCCATAATTGGGTGGAATATTCTGTATGTGTCTACTAGGTCCATTTGGTTTATGGTGTTCCTTAGGTCTGAGGCATCTTTACTGACCTTTTGTCTTGAAGATTGATCTAGTGGTGTGAGAGGGGTGTTGAAGTCTCCCAATATTATTGTATTGGGATCTATGTGTGACTTAATGCCACAAAAAGTTTTTTTTATGAAAGTGGTTGCACCTATGTTTGGGGCATAAATGATGACTATTGTTATATCCTCTTGCTGGATTGTTCCTTTTACCAGCAAGAAATGACCTTCTTTGTCTTTTCTGATAAGTTTAGGTTTGAAGTCTAATGATATCATAATTGCTACTCCTGCTTGTTTTTGAGTTCCATTAGCATGGATTACCTTGCTCCATCCCTTCACCTTTAGTTTGTGCATTATCTTTACTTGTAAGGTGTGTTTCTTGCAGGCAGCATATAGATGGATTATGATTTTTAATCCATTTTGCCACCTTATGTCTTTTGATGGGGGAGTTGAGGCCATTTATTTATTTATTAATTTATTTGCGGTACCGGGGATTGAACCCAGGGGCGTTCACCCAGGTCCTATTTTTTATACTTTATTTTGAAACCGGGTCTCACAAAGTTGCGGAGGGTCTCAGTATGTAGCTGAGGCTGGCCGCGACCCTGGATCCTCCGGTCTCTGCCTCCCAAGTACTGGGATTACAAGCATGTGCCACCACACCCGGTGTGCGAGGCCATTTATATACAGGCCATTTATATACAGTGTGATTATTGAGAGAGGGGTTTTAATTCCTAACATTTTGATTTTTAACTTCTGTTTGAGATAGTGTTTGTTCTTTGCCTAGTTGTTTGATGGAAATCACTGTTTCTCTGGTTCTGGCGTTTCCTTATTTTTTCTTCTTTGTAATTAATCTCTGAGCATTTTCTCCAGTGCTTGTTTGGAAGACATAAAGTCTTTCAGCTTCTGTTTGTCATGGAAGGTTTTTATTTACACATCAAATTTTATAGATATCTTTGCTGGGTAGATAAATCTTGGCTGGCAGTTCTTTTCTTCCAGGGTGTGGATTATGTCGCTCCAGGCCCTCCTGGCTTTCATGATTTAGTTTGGAAGGTCAGGAGTGAATCTTATTGGTTTGCCTCTGAATGTTACTTGGTCTTTTACTCTCACTGCCTTTAAGAGTCTCTCCTTGGCCTCTACATTAGTCAATTTGATTATTATGTGGCGTGGTGAACCTCTTCTCTGATCTTGTCTATTAGGAGTCCTATGTTTTCTGTACCTGTGTGTCGACATCTTTGTCTATTTGGAAAATTTTCTAATATTACTTCTCTGAATAGATTATTGATTCCTTTGGTTTCAGCTTCTATTCCCTCTTCTATGCCTATTATTCTTAGGTTTTCTCTTTTAAGACTGGCTGAGATCTCTTCAATGTCTAATTCATGCTGTCGAATTGTTTTTCCTAACTTATATACTATGTGTTCATTTTTGGAGAGGTCATCTTCTGAGAGTGAGATTCTGTTTTCCATGTGGTCTAGTCTATTGTTGATGGCCTGTATTGATGCCTTCATTTCAATTATTGCATCTTTTACTTCCTTCATAGCTTCTTTTTGATTCCTGTTCAGGGTGTCAGATTTTTTGTTTATTTGATCCTTCATTACTTTCTGGCTCTCTCTGAATTCTTTTAGTAAATCCTGTATCATTTCTACTATTAAAGTACTGAATTGTCCTTCTGGCAATATTTGTACTTCTGTGTTGGTGGCTTCTGTTATTGTGGGGTTGTGGGAGCTCATTGTTTCTTTGCTATTCTTCCTTTTCATGATTCCAGGTTTTTTATGTTTATACCTTTGTTGCTCTTGGTAGCTCTCTCTCTCTCTCACTCTGTAGGTTTCCTATGTCTAATCTCTCTCCCTTTATAGTTTCTTATCCTGGAGTTAGATGGTTGCTACTAGGTGATCCCTGAAGGTGAATAGCCTTTACTATATCATTATTCTCACTTGCTCGGTATAGTGTCCATTTGCAGGCCCAATTCTTGGTCTCCTTCAGTGATTGGGACCCTTGCCTGGTGCCTCTCACTACCTGTGCAGGTGACCAGTGCCTCTATTGCCCCTTTCACTGCAAGCGTGGGGCTCCACAGTCTCCACTTGGGCTGTCTCTATGTCTCTCTCTGTCTACACCTATGGCAGGTGTCACCAGCAGGGGGCCCCAGGATTGTGTCTCTCTTTGCCTACAGAAACGGTGGATGTCACTTTGACCCGATTCTGTGCAAACACGGAACTCCACGCTTTCCACTGTGAGGGCTAGTGTGGTCCATTTTTTCCCCAGGTTCCACAAGTGTATGTTCTGTGGAGATCCCTGGGGACTCTATAAGGGCACTGTGACCTGCGGGCTGCAAGTCTGTCCCACTCAAATGTTGCCAAGAACTGTCTGCTTATCCATGTGTCTACCATATCCCACAACAGACCCCACTCCCACCTCCGCCGGGGCAATCTGCACAGTTTCAGACCCCGCGAGTCCCTGTGGTCGCACTGGGTGGTCTCCCCTGGGGCGGCTTGCTGACTTACGGTTGTGTTGAGCGCTGTTCTTAATCGTTGTTTGGGGGGGCTCAGCCGCTGCCGCAGGTTCTGGTCAGGCCTCTGGGTCCTGGGGACTCTGCCGAGCATGTATCGAACTACTGCTCGCTTTTGTCGCTGCTGCTCTGCAGTGCTGGTTCTAGAAGAGCTCCCTGGCTTCCTCGTTGGTGGCCTGCAGAAGCCACAGTGTCTGTAGCTGCCGCGCGGTCTGACCAAGACGGCACCGCTGCCGCTTCTGCCGACACAGCAGTTCGGGCATGTGTCGCGTGGAGCGAGTCGCTGGTCGCCTTCACTGCTGCTATTCTGCAGCTGCTGGACTCACAGCAGGTCGCTGGTGTCTCCGTTGGTCTTGTGCAGAAGCTACAATGCTGGCAGCTGCCAGCAAGTTCCTGCTGAGATGGCGCCGCTGCAGCCGCCGTTTGGTGTGTTGAGTGTGGAGGAGCCGCTGCTCGCTTTCGTCTCTGCTGATCTGCAGTTGAACTCACAGCAGGTCTCTGGCTTCTCTGCCAGCGGCGTATGGAAGCCATAATGCCGGGAGTGGCCGGCGCGGTCCCGCCAAGATAGCGCCGCTGCTTTTCCTTAGGTAAGGTGCTTGGATTTTTTTACTTTCCTCTGTTTTGTCTTCTGGCTTTGATTCTCTCATGTTTCAAATTTTTCGTTGTTTAGTTCAAGTTTTTGTTGTTTTTCTTCTCCTGTCAAGAAGTTGCTTTCACGGCAATTGAGACTCGAGTCTCAGAGAGATCATATCGTGGTGTTTCCCTTAGTTACCATCTTGGACCAGAAACTCTGGATTTTGAATTTAAACCTCATACACACACACACACACACACACACACATCACAGAGAAGTTTGAAGTGGAGTAGTGATGTATTTGTGCTTTAATATTTTAAAACTAGCTAATATATAATATACGGGAAATTATTTGGAGATGGGCAAGGACTGTTGTATAATAAATGAATTAGGAGCATATTGCAGTGGTCCAGGTGAGGTCTGATTACAACTGGGCATAAGAAGAAAGCAAAAGAAGTAAGTAAGCAGATAACACTGAGGAATATTCAGGACATAATTTTGGGAAAGAAACGTTTCTTTGACTTTCTTCTAGCTCCTGTTTTGTTCCTTTCTCCCCATGTATGGTCAACCTCCTCAGAAGCACTGCTTACATTGGCTGTCTCTACTTCCTTACCACCCAGACTCTCTTGAGCTCACTCCAGGTATGCTCTCTTTAGTAGTATTCTTCTTCAAGCAGCATTTTCAAGATCATTATGGCCTTTAATCTTGCTTAGTTCATTGCTCAGTTTCTGGTTCTTATCCTATTGTATTTTCCAGGAGTATTTGGCTCAGCCAATCACACCTTCAAATTCTTTGTTTTGAAATTTTGGATGTAGATTCATCCATTGTAATAAAGCCCCAACAAAATAGTGACTTATAGAAGATAGAAATAAATTTTAGTTATATACAAATTCAAGCTGGCACAGTGACTCCCGAATCCCCTCTCAGGCTCCTCTTATCCTGTTGCTTTTGCTAGGATTTTCCCTTTGATTTGCCTGCAAATCCAACATGCTCACCTTCAAATCTACATTCTAGCAAAAGAAAAGCTTCTCCCTTTAATGGTATAAAATTCAATATTAGTACATCCTTTCTAATTATCTGATAGATCAGAATTTGAATATGTGGCTATGTAGTCTCTGTGTTTCCTAGGGTAGACACAGCTACCCAAAACTAAATGATTTAAAAAAAGAATTTTATTCTCTACTAGTTCCAGAAGTTAGAAGTCCAAAATCAGCGTGTCAGCAGGCCAGGCTCTCACTGACGGCTCTAGGGAAGAATTCTTTCCTGCTTCTTCCCATATCTGGTGGCTCCAGGCATTCCTTGGCTGGTGATAATAGCTCCTATCCAACCTTCATCTTTACCTGGCTTTTTCCTTTTATGTACCTGTTGGTTTATCTGCATTTTGTCCTCTTCTTCTAAAGACACCAGTCACTGAATTTAGGCCCACCCCCTAAACTGAGGACGACTCTATTTCCAAATAATTTATTATTTATAAATAATAGCTAACTTTGCTAAAGAAAAAATCTCTTATGTTAAGAAAAAGATTAAAAACTCCAGTATTACAATAAGAAAAACAGCTCTCATTATAGAGAAATGCGAATCACTCAAACATAACATTCTCATCAACATTCATCTCACCTATCCAATTGTCAAGGACATCGACATTTCAGTGTATATTCATCAATGTTTAGTAAACATATGATGATAATAAAATACATTGAAATGATGTGGATAAACAGGTGTTGCTGTATGTTGTTACTAGAAAGACCCTATTTCCAAATAATGTCACATTCTGAAGTTTCAAGTGGATATACATTTGGTGGGATACTTCAGTCTACTGTATACTCTTATTAGGGGAGCTGAGAAATATAGTATTTATTCTGCGCAGCTATGGACTTGGTGAGAATTGAGGGTCTATTTCTGGTAAAAAGAAGGATAGCTGGCTTGGAGAGAAAATGCGGTCTCCCTCGTGAGACTAGTGTGGTTATATTTTCACCTCACTGGCTGCTCCTTTTCAGCCCTCTCTAATGTTTCTCTTTCTTGTTTTCAAATTCTATATGTTGGAACATCTCAAATCTGATTTCCCCTCTCTAACTAGACTCATCAGGTGAAATCTACTAGTCACATGCATATATTTCAATTCATTTTGGGATGATAACACATCCACAAATCATAATATGCACATGGTACAAAACAGTATTTAGTGAAAGAATTTCTGAAGCCACTCTTTCTAGCCATACAGTTTTTGTCTCAGGCACTGACTGCTCTTATTTTTATAGATAGTCTATGCATAAAGATGCAAATCCATACTTATGTATGTATATACTGTGTGTATATATGCACACACTTGTATGCCTAGAGCTGGTTTTCTTTTTAGCTTTTAGTAAATGTCAATTCTTGTATATTATACACACTGTTCAGCATGTTGCTTTTCATTTAAAGTATATCTAAAATTATTTCACATTATCATGCCTTATTTTTTCGCATTGTTGTGTCATAGTGCAATTTATAAACCTGCCAAAATTCATATTTATTTAATCAACTATCAATGGGCATTTAAATTGTTTCCACTTTCTTATTAGACATGTCATTGAAATAAATAATATTATTTGTTTTAAAAATCAGTTTTAGCCTGTGTAAGAAAAGCCATTTGTATGTGTGTGTGTGTGTGTGTGTGTGTGTGACTGAGGATTGAACCCAGGGGCATTCTACCTCTGAGCTACACCTGCAGCCCAATTTAATTTTTAATTTTGAAACAGTGTCTCACTAGGTTTCTGAGAGTCTCACTAAGTTGCTGAGGCTGGTCTCAAACATACGATCCTCCTGTCTCAGCCTCCCAAGTACTGGAATTACAGGCATGTGCCACTAAGCCTGGTTGGCTAAATTCTTAGAAGAGTTGTTGGGTTCAAGGGTCTGTGCATTTTTAATTTTGATAATTATCAATGGCTTTCCATAAAGGTTGTACCAATTTAGAATTCTAGTAACAACATACAGCAACACCTGTTTATCCACATCATTTCAATGTATTTTATTATCATCATATGTTTACTAAACATTGATGAATATACACTGAAATGTCGATGTCCTTGACAATTGGATAGGTGAAATGAATGTTGATGAGAATGTTATGTTTGAGTGATTCACATTTCTCCATAATGAGAGCTGTTTTTCTTATTGTACTACTGGAGTTTTTATCTTTTTCTTATTTATAGGGTATTTTTTTCTTTAGCAAAATTAGCTATTATTTATAAATAATAAATATTTCTTTCCAGTTTTTTAGTTTGACTTTATCATAATTTTGTGATATATACTTTTAGAAAATAGTTCATTTGTATTTTGTATGGCTTCTGAATTTTGTATCATTCTTAGAAAATCATATTCCTTTGTCAACTCTTATTCTAAATATTGGTAATTATTATTATTATTATTTTTTGCGGTACCGGGGATTGAACGCAGGGACGTTCTACCTCCGCGCTACGCCCCCGGCCCTATTTTTTATACTTTATTTCTGAAACCGGGTCTCACAAAGTTGCGGAGGGTCTCACTAAGGAGAGAGAGAGACAGAGACAGAGAGACAGGGAGAGAGAGAGACAGGGAGAGAGAGTGCTGAGGCTGGCCGTGAACCTGGATCTTCCGGTCTCCGCCTCCCAAAGTACTGGGATTACAAGCATGCGCCACCACGCCCGGCAATATTGGTAATTATAAAAGGGAAGAATTAAATATTTTCCTTGCTTTTCCAGTATAAATCTTGACAGGATATCAAATAGATCCAGCTGATGAGAGAAATGAATGAAAGAAAGAAGGAAGGAGGGAAGGTAGAAAGGAAGAAGGGAAGGAAGAAAGAGAGAAAGACAGTGAAATCATAGTTATCACCTATGAAGTGTTCTTCCCAAAAATATTTAGCCTAATTCTAATCAAGACTTTAGTTGTAACTAACAATTTATAGAAAGTATAATAGAAACAAGTGAAACTAAACCATGAGAAAATGATCATATAAGCCAGAAACAGCCCAAGACATTCTAGAAGACAACTTTATCTGACCAAACAAACAAACAAAAAAAATCAGCATCATAAAAGTTTAAACTGTTCCCGATTAAGATGAGTTAGGAGACTTAACAACCAAATTCAACCTACAATCTTTCATTAGATGTTCCAATTTTTTTTTTTTTTTGGTGGTGCTGGGGATTGAACCCAGGAACATTCTACTAGTGAGTTAGACCTTTAGCCCTATTTAATTTTTTGTTTTGAAACAGGGTCTCACTAAGTTGCTGAGGGTCTCTATAAATTGCTGAGAATGGCCTCAAACCTGTGATCCTCCTGTCACTACCTCCCAAATACTGGGATTACAGGTGTGTACCACTGTACCAGACTTATGTTCCAAATTTTTAAAAGTCCCTAAATCTTTATAGCTTGCTGACAAAATCACATATAAGCAAATTCAATATTCTGCTATGTTCAAATTATCCTCTCATATATTAATTATATTGAAATAATTTACACTTTTAGAACAAGAACGGTAGCAGGGCTGATTGCACCTGTGAATTCTCCATAGTGCTCTGACTTAACAATCAATGAGTTAGCTGGAGCCATGGATGAGCAGTATGGAAAGGAAATAAAGAGCTAAAGGATGCAGAGATGATAACAGAAAGTGGTTTATGGGAGACCATGTTCCATGTGGACTAATGGGTCAGCAGAGAAAAGGTACTTCTGTGTACAATGTCAGTAAGCATTGACAGTTTTTAGTAAATGAAAGCAATCCACTGGAAAAATGCAGTAGGAGAAGGAAGACATTCCTGAGACCATGCATGTGGGGTTAATAGTATGCTTACCTAGATCTAGGGTGAGATCCAGCTAGGCCAGAGAAACACAAGGACCCTTTATCAAGCTAGAGGTTTACATCATCTCTATGTTAACTAGTATATGTTTAAGATGCTACTTCTGAATCAAATCTTTGGCTTTGAGATATAAAAACTCAAACCTCTCATAAAGCCCCCAAACTGTGCTACCCTAGGACTTACAACCTATAGGCTTTCCATATAGCCTTGGGGCTTCCAACCATTGGGGTTGATTATGGCCTTTTGCAGAATAAAGCCCTTCTCTCAGAGACATACTTCATTTTGTTTACAGTTTTGCTTGAGGTCTGCCCTAGCAAAGAGGTAAAGAAAATTTGTTTGGGATATTGCATTTAAAAATGTGTGGGTTTGGGATCTGGGATTTTGGAAATATATAGCACTTAGCAAACAGAGAGATTTTATTACAGAGGTAAAAAAATCAAAATGTGTGGGGAGGACACATGCAAAACTCTTGATTGAATATGAGAGAGTGAGTGCTAGCCAAATTTAGAGGAGAAGAAAAATTACTGATGCACAGGTGCTTCGGAGAACGTAATAGCGTTGGCATATTCAGAAAAATATTACTGCACTGTGGAACAGCTGTGGCTATTAGACAACTTTCTGAAATACTCTTCTTATCTTTTCAGGCCTTTGTATTTATTAGTCATGTGAAAGTACTAAAACCCTTTCTTAGGCTGCTTACCCCAATAAAAGTACTCAAAAGTCTCTCCTTTTCGTCTTTTTCTTTCTTCCTTATCATCCCCTCGTTCCCCTGGTATTCTTTCTTTTATTATTCATTCTCATATTACTTTACTTTTTTTCTTTCTTTAGTTTTTTGATGAAATTAAAGAAGCAAAAATTTCATATATGCTCTACAACCATAGCATAAGGAGAAATAATATCCCCATCACTGAATTCAAACAATCATCAAATACTAAAGAAACCTTTTCTCTTTGGGGGAATAGGACACATTTATTCTATTAAAACGTCATCTGGGTTGGTATGTTGTTATTACTGAATGTATAATAGGAATTTAAAGTGTGGTGCTCAGGCCACCTTGTGTATTATTTTCTACTGTTGCCGTAACAAATGACCACAGACTTAGTGGCTTAAAACAGCAAATACTATCTATAATTCTGTGGGTGAGAGGTCCAACACAGATCTCACCGGGCTAAAATTAAGGGGTGTGCAGGGCTGTTTTGCTTTCTTGGGACTCTAGGAGAAAATCTCTTTTCTTGACTTTTTTTTTTAGCATCTGGAGACTATTTAATTTCCTTGTTTTCTTGCTCCCTTTATTCATCTTCAAAGCCAGAAACCTTGCATTTCTTTGAGCATTCTTCTGTAGTCCAGCCTCTCTCCAACAGCAGCTGGGAGAAGCTCTCTGCTTTTAAGAATTCAAGTGATTGGATTGGACTGACCTTGATAATCCAGATAGTTTCTCTATCTTGAGGTCCTTAACCATAATCACATCTGGAAAATTTCTTTATCCAGGCTGAATAACATACTGACAGGTTTCTGGAATTAGGATTTGGGCTTCCAGGGGAGTAGGGGAAGAATTATTCTGCCTGTTACAACTCTATAAGAATCACTTGGGTTCCTTATAATTAAGAGGAAAAAAAAAAGCTAAAACATTCCTGCATTTTATGCTGGAATTACAAGATGGCACTCTACTTGTTTGCATGAATTTTACTTTTAAAAGCTTCCCAGACATTTTTATGCACACTAAAACTTGAGAGCCACCATAAGCAATATGACACTAATTCACATTCTTTGTTTTATTCTCTTTCCTTTTCTTCATTATAAAAAATAAATTGAAAAAATCAATATACCTTTTTCACATTCTTTTCCTCATATTGTGTACTATTCTTTTTTTGGATCAAGTCAGAATTGAGTTGCCTCAATTCTGCTTCAACAGAAATGTTTTCTGTAGAATATTCATATCAGTATGAATATCATATCATCGTGGAACTGTGTCCCCATTATTTCCACCTACTGAGCATAACTGTGATATCTTTACATGGATTCTAAAATTTTCCAACCTTTTAGTTTGGGTTAAAAATGGACTATGTTTAAGTGAAATAACACCTACCAGATGCTCTAGCACAATTTTTGAGCAGTCTCCATTGTTTTCAAATGCAGAACTCTATTGACATTGAGAGCTATTGTAGAGAGTCTCTGGCTTCTTAATTTAGAGTCTGGATTTCACCCAGCAGAACACAGTGGCTATAAAGCAAACTGAGTGAATGGTAAGTGACTCACACTATGAAGGCACAAGTAATCCCTGTACTCTACTAGCTAGACACAGTGGAAAATATTAAGGGCTGCCGTTGTTCCATAAGCTGGAATGCCTTATAGTAATAGGTATTATTTAAATCATTATTGTTACATTTAATCAGCATAATTATTCATTGAAAACTTAGTATGATTAATGGCATGTGATTGCATTAGTGCCCATAAATCAGTGTCTACTAAGATTTTGAAAGGTAGTTGTACTTTTGGTGAACTCATAACCTGGAATTTTCAATAATGCCAAACCATAATCTTCATTTAGACTTAAAAGATGAAATTTAATTTTAATATTAAGACAAAAATAAAGCCCTAGTATATACTATGTAGTTTTTTAACATTAGTAAGAAATCCATAGTCTGATAGAAAAACAAAGCAAAAACTCTTGGAGGAAATGAAAGAATGAACATGTCAAGGTTGATCCTATTGTTGGATGGATGGATGGTGCTTGGTAGTATCATTTGAGCTGCTCACAGAAGAATGTCTCATGAACACATTTTACATGCAAGGAAATAGAATCAAAGACACCCTATGTTGAGTTAATGGTGGAATTGCAGGCTGAAATGTGTGGCCCTCATATTTGTGATCAGGGCTCTCTCCACTGTGCCCCAATTTCATTTCAGAGGTTCCCATGGGAAGGGGGTTTTCTGGACTTATGAGATGACATTTAGTTTTATAATTTAATTAGGAAGAAAAGGACTATGTCCTGAATTTTTTGCTTTAGGCAATTAGATTGAGAACGCCACACAAACTGCCTCCACTAATTATATATTGCTTCCTAATAATGTACAGATGTGCACGCAGTGGTGGCAACTTTGGAATCCTGGATTCCAATTTGATTTTGAGAAATATTGAAATAACTTATTACCCAAAAAGTAGCAATTTTAATTGGATTTGGGCAATGGTATGGAAGACATAGTCAGGTCAGTGTAGATTGGTTAGGAGTTGAGTTGTCAAATTGAAACCTAGCTCCAAATTTTCCTGCCCATAGAGCCTGCAGAGTAGAGAAGAATTGTTCAAAGTGATAGGAACACCCTGGGTTAATTGGGATCTTTGAATAGAGAAAACAGAGACAAAGCAGCTATTTTTCATATCCTATGGTTGTGATTCTCCTGTTCACCTTCCTCCTGCAGTGAAGTTTTAATGAATTGCTATAAAGGGTGAGGTGGTTTGAGTCTCAGGAAAGATAAAATCATCGGGCTCCAGAAAACCAAAACAGATGGCATGCCTTAACAAAAATTTTGCTTTCATATTTCAATTGTTCAAAAATACCCTCTGCAAAGCTGGTATCTATTTTGTAAAGGGCGTTTACACAGTGAGGAAGGAACTAAATGAGTTGGGGAAAACAGGTTAGACGGCTTAAGGCATTTTATTTTTATTACAACAGAAAGATTTTTAATTAGTTATTTACAGTGTTTCTACTTATGTGCCAGAAAACACCTCTCCTTCCTTCTTAAATATGGGCTGATTTCTATCCTGTTTTGCTATTTTGAATGGTATTTTAAACATTTAATTAAATTTTAGATTTCTATCATATTTTTAGAGTGACAAACTATTCACAATCTCCCATGTAATTTACACTCTACTAAATGCCGATAGATGGTTCAGAAGTAATTATGAGCATCTCTTCACATTGTGCAAGTCTCCATGATAGGTCTGAGAATCAAGGTGAAGAGACAGGTTTCACAGTTTCAAAAAAAAACTTAGAGTCAAACAGAGAATACATGGATTGCTGGAGGACAGAGGGTAGGACACAGAAAAAGCTTCATAAAAGAGTACCTATTAGAGCTGAGAATGGAGAATGGGTGAAGATTTGCAAGGCGGATAAAATGGAGTTGGAAAAAAGAGTCTAATCTGAGGAAAAAGTGAGCAGGAAATCATGGAACCTGAGCAAGCATAGGGCATGTTTAGGTTATATTGGATACTTTAGGATGTTGGGAGACTGAGTGTTGAGGCAAGAAATAAGTCAGGTAGGTTGTCCAATAAAAGACTTCCATCCCATGATTTTGAAACACTCTTTAATTTCCTGGATTTTTATCACACGCTATAACACTATTTCTACTTTCAGCTCATAACGTTGCTTCATATTACAGTGAGAACACAGGAGTTGTCAAATGGGTACTTCTTCATCTTTCCATCATCAAATCTATAAATATACTTCAACCTGTATTGATTGTTTCCTTTTAGGACAGTGGTCCCCTATAGAAAATATCAGTGGCCAGTTCTTCTCCCATGTTTTGGATTCTATCCCCAAATTTTGTCTTCTGAGATTTCTTACTCTGGAAACTTCTACAACACTCCTTCTTTCTCTACTAGATTATTTCATTGGATAACAAATGGGTTCTGGTATCTCCCACCTTAAAAACAAAGAGAAAACAAAACTAAACCAACCAACATATAAAAACATTCCTGGACCCCACATCCTACTTCAGTTTTTGTGATAGAAGCAGTATATGTGTAGCAAATATTCCAAGTGTGCTCCTAGAATTCCTAACTTCCCGAGGCCATGAGGATAGTTCTGGCCTATATACAGAGAGTGGAAGTGATAGGTAACACTGTGAGCTGGTGGACCTCCTCCATATGTCCTTCCTCTCCCACAGTGAACTTAGAGGACACATGACCCAGATGGAAGCACTGCAGGATGGGGGGCTTATCATTGAGCACTGCATGAGTGAGATACACACATTCACTGTGAGAGCCCTTGGGTTCTTCTGTAGAGCCATCTCTCATGAATCATCTGGCTAATGCCCAACTCATACCTCCAGCTTATTAATGGTCCATTTTTTGTTCAATTTGAATAAACTTAAAATCTACTGCACTTGCCCTATTGCTGTGCAAATTCTGAACCATTAGTCTTCGACTGTTTTTCCTGATCCCAGCCTCATTTCCCAATTCATTTTCTACTCCGTGCCTAGAATAATCTTTTTTTTTTTTTTTGGTACCAGGGATTGAACCCAGGGGCGTTCTACCTCCGCGCTACACCCCCGGCCCTATTTATTTTATACTTTATTTTGAAACCGGGTCTCACGAAGTTGCGGAGGGCCTCACTAAGTAGAGAGAGAGAGCGAGAGAGAGAGAGAGAGAGAGAGAGAGAGAGACAGGGGGAGAGAGAGAGAGAGAGACAGACAGACAGAGAGACAGAGACAGAGACAGGGGGAGAGAGAGAGAGAGAGAGCGAGCTGAGGCTGGTCGCGGTCGCGAACACGGATCCTCAGGTCTACGTCTCCCAAAGTACTGGGATTACAAGCGTGCGCCACCACGCTCGGCCTATACTTTATTTTGAAACTGGGTCTCACGAAGTTGCGGAGGGCCTCACTAAGTAGCTGAGGCTGGCCACGAATCCGGATCCTCCGGTCTCCGCCTCCCAAGTACTGGGATTACAAGCGTGCACCACCACGCCCGGCTAGAGTAATCTTTTAAAGTCTTTAAGAGAACTTTATTTTTAAGAAAATGGCATAAATATAAATAACTTATAAGAAGGATCATTTAAAATAAATAAAGAATGAAGGGAATATTTAGAGAGAGACCATATGATTAAGATGTTTGGAAAATGCACGTTAAGTCTTTAGGCACAAAATAAATCCTCACCATCACAGCACATTGTTAATAAACAAAAAAATCATCCATTTTGCCCAGACCATCGCTTTTTTTTAATAATTAGCATAAGTTACATAGAATCTGATTTAGTCAACAGCTTTCCATCTATGATACAACAAAAAATCTGGCAATAAAAAAGGATCATTTGATTTGATGGTGGTATATACTTATTTTTTGCATGTTCCACATATTGTCCTATATGATGAATGATGCAAGTTATTCAATTAGCTATCTCACAATTTCAGCACAAATTGCTACATAAATATTTCAGGTTTACTGCAACTTTCCCAAAAGCTTGATGTTGTTAAACTTTTCTACATCGTCTTTTTCTGGAACCCCCATCTCTGCAATGGTCCTGAGAATGGAGTCTTGAGGTAATGGAGCAGATATAAATTAAATTCATCTACCATGACCAAGAGACAGCTGGGTGGTAGTGATAGAAGCCCTGAACTTGTTGTCAGAACACCTAGATATATTATGGTTCTGTCACTTATAATCAGTAAGACCATATTTTTCAACACTATTTGAGATACATTTTTTCTAAAAATATGTAAAATAGGAACAACAATATCTATTCCATAAGAGTATTGGGAGGAAAAAAATGCCTAATTTTTTAAAAAGTATTTAGCTCAGTATCTTTTATTCAGTGCATTCTCAAAACACATTTCCTGAATCTAGATCATGATGCACATGAAGGATACTAAGAACCACTGAATGTTGCAATTTGGAGTTAGAAAAAGCCTTAGTTTTGACCAATCTAATGTTTTAGAATGTGAAAACCAGTTGAGCTGATGCCTAGGATTACATAGCTCATAGGAGTTCTGTGGCTGAAATTCTGGCTCCCTGTAAGCAGGTCTGAGGGCTTTTTACCAGTGGACTCTACTGTAAAAAGAATGACACTGGCTACTGTGTATGACCAGACATCACGTGCCACAGAACTCACGTCTGTTAAGAGAAGTAGAACATGTCGCTGTGGCGTATGGAGGATTGGGTTCACATAGAGTTCCTGCATTCACTAACAATGATTTCTAGCAAGTCACTTCTTTGCTCTGTGCAATAGTGCCCGTAATACTCTTCTCACCTTAATTGTTGCCTCAGTTAGATTAGGAAAAATTAGTGAATAAACTTAGCACTGTGTTTTGAACATAGGGTGTGAAATAAATATTCGTGAAATTTGGACCTGTGTTTTGAATTCACTTAATGCATCCTGCAAATCTAGCTAATTGTCCCTCATTGGTGTTTTCACCAAATTGTCTGAACAATCACTTTCACTGTCTAGTTCTTGATGCTTATGGAAATTTAGCTATGGGCTATTATAGTTAACTTCCTAAGGTCACATTTCTGCAAGTGAAATTGAATCGCAACCTCCAGGCAGCTGACTTCAGTATCTTCAGACAAACTCCTGTGTGTGATCATGGAACTTTATGTTCCTTTCACTCTCGTTATTCATTCAACTCCCATGGAAGGCTAGAGAGGTGTTTGTTTTGTTTTCTAGACTTTAGCCACAGATAGGCAGATCTGCCTGCCTGTCTTATTTTTAAGGCCAGAATGACCTCCAAAAAGGGATTGCTTTTAATTGGATCTATTTATATTCTCCTTCATTTCAGCTGGGGCACTGACCCATGCCAGGAGCATTTCTGCCCAGTGGCCTGCCCCAAATTGATACAGTACTTGACCTGTTACACTCCATTTCCTGAGCTGCAGTCCTGATAGAGTCTATTTCCATAACCCCCAGCACCCTGACATGACTGGGATGGCAGGCTTTTTCTCTAACAATTGTCTTTCCTCCAACGAGCTTTCAATACGACTACTCCATTATTAGCAATATATTTTTTGCTAGCTATAAACTCATACAGCTAGGTGATGGGGGAGCATTTCCTTATGGAAGCCCTTTAAATTCAGGCTGTCATCTCACCCTCAGACCTGTGCAGTGGTGAGTGACTCCAGCTGCAGTTTTTCGTTCCCTCTTCAATTGTTAGGTATTAAATTCATTTTTTTTCTTATGGTCCATGATAACTTTTTCATTAATAGAAAGTTTGATAGAAATGTACTGAAATCTTGAGAGAGACTCAGTTGATACTATGGCCATATGATTTTATATATGCCCCATAGTTAAAACAGCAGATTTTGATGCTCTTAAACAGATTGTGGTAGGTTGCACATATTGATATATTGTAAAATGAAAAAAAAAGAAACTGTAAAAGAACATGCTCAGCTTAAACACTTATGTGAAATACACATGCATATGTATATGTCCAAATATAGATAAAATATAAATGAAAAGAGAACAACAAAACCCAGAAAATAATGCATACACTGTTAAGAGCAGTTAATTTCTGTAGGATACGATTAAGGAGGATGTTCTCTTTCTAGTTTATATATTTCATAATAGTTTGAATACTCGCAACGAATTTGTCTTTTAATAACGTTTAAAAATGAAAAAAATGAGTTTCAAACATCGAGAATCGATGTTTCAAGAGGATGCTTTGCTCCTTTGAGTGACACCGTGGAGAAGAAAGGACATGCTGACATTCCTTATGAGAGCTTCTTAACATTTAAAGTTTATTTTTAAACTGAATTTACCTATTTTGGACCCCTTTATTATATGAAATAATCATTTTGAACACTTTTATGCAATTTAAGTATTTAAGATTGTTTAGATGGGCACATTAAAATTTGGATTTTTAAAGTTTTTTTCCAACATTGAATAATGTATCTACGTACACAGAAGGAATAGTAGTGGTGATATGTAGAAGTTGTTGGTTCAATATACAACATATAAAATAATGCAGTCTTCTCTTCTTTGGATGTTTCATGATAGTATGGTTCTAAAGCATAGTATTATTGCATTGTGATTTGCCCAAACTCTTTTGTGGAACTGGGGATCGAACCCAGGGGCATTCTACCTCTGAGCTATACCCCCAGCCCTATTTTATTTTTTTTATTTTGAAACAGGGTCTTACTAAGTTAAAGAGACTGGCTGCGAACCTGTGATCCTCCTGTCTCAGCCTCACAAGTACTGGGATTACAAGTGTGTGCCACCACGACTGACTCTGCCCAAAGTATTTTAGACACAACCACTTTATCTTTTCTTCTGGGTAGGTGAAAGTGGAAATTTCCTGCAAATGAAGGTCTGTAAAAGGAAATGTTTGTGCTGAACACTTGTTAAAAATGGCAACACAGGTTTTAACCAAGCTATTGGGGCAGGGGAAAATGTCTTCAGTAGAGAACTGAACCCTACTCCAAATATAGTAGAGATGGCTGATGTCACATTATTATGAAGGTTAAATTAGCATAACTATGTAAAACTATGGCCATAGTAAATTATCATGAAAATAAGATACATTTATACACATAAATGCTTTTGAATACTATTCTGTCCATAGTACATGTTCAGTAAGTCTGTTGAGTCTGTCATGAGTTCAATACGCTCTTGAGTCTGTTATTTTCCTTCCTAGGGATTTTTTTTCTTAGGATCTATTTGGTCTTCTCCAAACTTGTTCCTGGAAATATCTCTATATCCCTTTAAACAAGTCTAGGATTTTCTATGCCATTCCAGAAGAAGTTCTTATTTATTTTCTTCTTTGGAATATCTAACTAGTTTTCACAGTGGTCAAACCATTTCATTATCCTGAGCAAAGGATGTGAGAGAACTAAGGTTACTGTTTAACGATGAGGATATTGGATTCTTATACACATACATTTGAGGATTTTGTGTGTGTGTGTATATACACAAAATCGTATATATAATATATAACCATATAAATATATATGTATGTTTGATTATTTCATATATATGATGATTTCATATATATGTATGTATATATATATATATATATATATATATGCAAGTATATGTACACACATATAAACTGAATCATATCCTTCCTCCACTTTAAATTCTCCATTGCATCTTATTGTACTTAAGTTTAAGCTCTTTTCCCATAGTCTATTATATCCTGCATGATACAGACTCCTCCTATTTTGCACATTAAACACCTGCTACACTGGGCTTTAAATAATTCATTAAATTTGCAAGTGTCCTTCATCCATGGAGGCTTTGCATGTGTGAGTCCCTCTGCCTGGAATTTATCTCTTCCTGTTCTTTTTATGGAAATCTCCCTCGCATCATTTTTGTCTGAGTTAAAATATATCTCCTCCTCAGAGAGACTGACCAAAACTACCTTATAGATTCCTCTTCATCAGCCCCTTCTTTACTCTTTGACTAATACCTCTAATTTTGAATAATTTTATTGGTTTACTTGTTTTTCTTGGTACCCATCACTAGAATGTAACTTGCATGGATCAAATTGTACATGATTAGAAATGATTATTGAGGAATTTTTATCATTTTATATCATCCTTCCTTTCTTCCTTCCCTTCTTTCTTCCTTCCTTCTTTCCTTTTTTTCTTTCTTTTTTGTGGTATTGTGATTTGAATGAAGAGGCATTCTGCCTCTGACCTATATCCCCAGTGTTTTTAAAATAGGGTCTTGCTAAAGACTCCATGCTCTGGCCTTGAATCTGCTATCTTCCTGTCTCAGCCTTCCAAGTACTGGGATTATAGGCATGAGCCATTGTACCTGGCTTATATCTTACTATTTTCTTAAACACACGTTTTGGTTTCATCTTGCAAATTAACCTCATAAACTTTAATGTTGATGGGAAAGTTATCATTAATTTAATTTTTAAAACCTGTAGAAAATTTTTATTGTATCAACAAATTCCCTGCCTTGTTGTGAACCCATAAAAAAAATCTGTGCTGTGATCAAGAAGTGAAACTGACTGCCTAGAAAATTACAATAAAACTGTCTATTTTCATCTTCTAGTTTGAGATAAACGGGGGAAAAGTGTTAAATCAAAATAAGCAGGATGTTTACTTAGCTTTCAGCTTTAATAATTAAATGTATTATTCACAGTTAAGGAGTTTTACTGATCCAACCTTTTTCCTTTGTTTTTCATGATCCCACATATAGGTTTTCTTTTCTTTTCCCAAACCACCCTGTATCTCCCTCACCTTTTTTTTTTTAAATAAATGAATCTAAGTAAACTTCTTTGCACACTGAATAGCAATTTCCTCTGCACATTCCTGTATTTCATGGATGTATATTTGGACTAAATCACAGTTTATATTTAGCTCTGATTATAATGTTTATATTTTAAAGCAATTTCTCCATTTCTGTGTTGTCACATAGTTTATGTTTACTTAAAATTTTAGCAATAATTTTACAAGTACTTTCTGAGTACCTGTATGGCCAAAGCATTTTGCTAGATAGAGAGTGTATGTCGATGAATTTAAAAGATTCAAATTCTGGATAAATTCAAACTAGTATTCTTGTAACTTAAATCTACTAGTCATCAGTTAAAAACCATGTGTATGTTATGTGGAATCTTTCAGGTGCTCCAAAAGATAATTTATTTTCTGCCTCGATTCAATCACAGGGTATACTGAGGAGGTACAAAAGCTGTCACTGTGGCTCTTCCTATAATCTCATGTATGTCAGTATTTTCACACGCCCAGCCTTTCTTTTTCTGGTACAAACATGTCACTATTATAATTTGTAATCCATTTGGTTTGGGTGGAACTGATGTTACCTCCTAGAATGGGCACATGACTCAGCCTTGTCCAAATAGAATAGAGTAATGTGCAGACCCACGTTCTGACCTCCTGTTCCTGGGGTTGTAAACATCAGTGATGTTAGCTTCTGACCTGACTGTAAAGAACCCAAGTCAATAACTGAGGCCAGTTTCTCTGTCTTCTTTAGGTCAGTTAGGATGAGACTTCTGATCCCTGGCTAGGCAGGGCGTTCGTCCTTTGTCAGCATTGAAGAAGCTATAGAAGATAAACTTCTGATCTTCATCAACCTTTATGATTAAGGGATCCAAGTCTGGGAAGGGGAGGGAATAAGATAGTATAGGAAAAAAATAAAAATAAATAAAAAGAAGACAAACTGGAAAGGAAAGGAAAATTAATTTTAAGATCTAGAAACTTCATAATCCTTGTCTTCACCCCACAGGGCCTGCTTCTTTCTTAGGCAAAAACCCTCAGTAGGCCCATACTCTTAATCATAATGGCCCCTCTCTCCACCTGAGATTCCTGAGATCCATAATGAAGGTCAAGCTCAGTGGCCACCCAGCCACTACCCATGGATGTCGAGAACCTGAGGATTCTGAGGAAGTCCAGACCTCCACCCCTGCTGTGTACTCCTATGTACTCCCTCATGGGGGTCTCCTATAAAATAAGAACTGTAAAGACCCCAGTGGGCTTTCTCCCTCTTGACATGGCCTGTGTTCTCCCTTAATGTGTATTCCCCACTTTCCTAAATAAACCTCTGTCTTTGTCTCTGGGAAAAAAAAGTGGAACGTGAGCAAGGCAGGATGTCGTGCAATGTGAAAAGTGTGCTAGAAGACCTGGGAAATGAGTGCTGTCTTTTCACAGTTTTTTATGCTGGGAGAAACTCAGTGGAGCTGCCGCCAGGAATGATGTCAACACCGAAGGAAACGCCTCTTGCTGTCCTTTGACTTTATGGCTAGTATTCTTATATCAATCAAGCTTGAGCTTGAATAAGTAAGATATTTTCCCTTTAATTTTTCACTTATTTGAGCCAACAAGTTCTCTTTCAATTTAATCCAGTTAAAATTATAATAAAACCACTTAGAAAAATATGCATAGTAATTGTGAATTCATATTGAGTCATTATCGCTAGAAGAATGTCAACAAATTGGGAAAATGCTTAGAGCAGTTACAACTATTTCCTATTTTGATTGTGTGTGGAACGAACTGGGTCAGCCTAGAAAAGATGAGGGAGCTGATAAGACAACCCCTGGAGTGTGCTACTTAGAAGGCCCAAAGAACAGATCCAGATCTCATACACTGCTTCTGCAGAAGTATGGAGACAGAGAACCTCATGTTCACCAGTAGGAGGCAAAAGTCAAATGGAACATAACAGTTACTTCACTTTTCATTGTTAACAGAGACATTTTAACAGATGCATAATAATGTCCAGTGGGCTAGTTATGTTGAAGAGCAACCAGACTTGCTCTGTGCCTCCAATGGGAGAGTGGAGACCAGTGAGTGTGAGCCACAGGAGAGAGATTTCAGTTCCAAATGAGGAAGAAATTTCTAACAGGGTTTCTGAAGAGTAAATGGGCTGGTTTGAGAAGTGAGTATCTCATGGCTTGCACCCTTCACTTACATGCCAGGAGGTATAAATTCTGACAAGTGACGTAAGCACATAACTGTAGGCTAGACATGACTTTCTTTCCTACCCTGTCCAGTGTTGAGATGTGAAGGTTCAATACAAATGGTAGTCCATCTTGATCTGCAGTTATTCTCCCTAGATCTTTTTTCTTTAAAATACACTTTTATTGGTGCATTGTAATTATACATCATAATGAGGTTATGAGTGATTGATAGAAACATGCATGCACTGTGCACAGCAGTTGATGTGTTTCCCTCCAGATCCCATACAACTGCCTACCCCTCTCTGTACATGTTATTGAGACAGTTCTTGATAATTTCCTATATGTACCTACCATTATTTGAACTGTTTCCTTCATTGTATCACCTCCTCCCTCCACCTCCCTCCCGTACTCCCCTTCCACTGTTTTGCTGGAATCTCTCCTCATGTATCTGAAATCTCTTTTGTTTCTCTTTTGTTACTCTCTAGCTAGATCTTCCAAGCTCTCCATTCTTTTAGGAGACACAGACATGCCATTAACTCTATGTAGCATCTCTGTCTCCAACGAAATATGCCAAGATATGGAGACATGGAGCTCATAAAAATAGTGTCAGAGAAAAATTTTTTGTTTTATTAAAATAGCTAATAAAAAACAAAAAACAGCCTCAAAAATCTCTAAGTTTAAAAGGGAGCAAGGATTTGGCAATCTTCCAACTGTATTGATCAATAGAAACTGCCAAACTATAAGATTTAAGTAATTAAGTGATTTAGATGTTTAGGTAAATAAAATTAATTATGCAATTAACAAATTCTCATACTTTATCATATAGATCATTGCTCTTCTATTATTTTAGTGTGTGAAACTCTATTGCCTAATGAAATTTAGTTATTAAAAGGAATAAGGGGATGCTCTTTTAAGTATATAATATCATTAATGTGAGATTCTTGACCTACATTTGTGCTTTTTTTTTTTTTTTTTTTTTTGGTACCGGGGATTGAACCCAGGGGCATTCTACCCCTGGCCCTATTTTTTTTATACTTTATTTTGAAACCGGGTCTCATGAAGTTGCAGAGGGCCTCACTAGGTAGAGAGAGAGAGAGACAGAGAGAGAGAGAGAGAGAGAGAGCTGAGGCTGGCCGTGAACCCGGATCCTCCAGTCTCTGCCTCCCAAAGTACTGGGATTACAAGCGTGTGCCACCATGCCCGGCGTTGTGCTTATATTTTGTGGAGAGAACATAGGAGGGCAGTTCAGAGAACAGACTAAAGTGAGACCACCTTGAGTCCATGTTGGAAGAGTCATCTTAGGTACGTGACCTTTGGACAGGTTATTAATTTTCTTCAGCCTCAGTTTCTTCATCAGTAAAATGGAGATAATATGCTCACCAAAACTATCTGTACTTCAATTTTTAATCTCAACTCATAACAACATTTTAGATATCTTAATTTATAATTCCCTTTGCCAAATCTGTTTTCCCTTCTTTAAGTTTTTCTCATATTTTAGGCTTAGCCTAAATCTTTCTTGATCCCTAATAATACATCTTGGTCCCTGTTATATCAATCTTAACTTAAATAAGCAATCTTAACTTAAACAACCCTTAACTGTTTTTTTTTTACATTTTATAATAATTATTGTAATTTGACCACTTTTTGTTGCTGTAAGGGTTTTTTTTTTGGTACTAGGGATCAAACCCAGGGGCATTCTACCTCTGAGTTACACCCCCAGCCCTTTTTATTTTTTGTTTGGAAACAGGATCTCGCTAGGTTGCTGAGAGTCTCACTGTGTTGCTGAGGCTGTCCTCAAATCAGTGATCCTCCTGTTTCATCCTCCCAAGCCCTGGAATTACAGGCACACGCCACCACTCCTGGATTTATTGCTGTGATTTTAATCTCTTTTTCTCTTGTCTGTCTTAATCATTTCCTATAACATCATTTCCTCCCAGCATGCCTGGCGCATAGTGGTCAATAAACATTTTCAAAAAAGTATTCAATGAAAATTCAGTGAGATAATGTTCACCAAATACTTAGAAAATAGTTTCATTTCTTAAGAAACTGCTATCAATAAAAACTTTCCTCCTTCCTCTCCTTTATTTACCAGAATCAGTGACCTTCAAAGTATAAATCATAACAGCTAGAAATTCATGTCAGCAGGTATTTATTAACTTATTTGTGGTACTGGGGCACAAATAAATAAATGCCCCAGGGGCATTCTACCTCTGAGCTACACCCCCAGCCCTATTTTTGTGTTTTATTTTGAACCAAGGTCTCACTACGATGTGGAGGACCTCTCTAAGTAGCTGAGGCTGGCCGCAAACCTACGATCCTTCTGTCTCAGCCTCCCAAGTACTGGGATTACAAGTATGCACCACCACGCCTGGCTGTCAACAGATATTTATGAGAAATGTTTATAGAGCTTGCCAAAATTTTAGGACTACTTATGTTTTGAATTACTTTGCTACCTCTCTTGCCACTAATTGTAAACTCCTTTGAGGACAGGAACTATGTCTATATCGTTTCTTGTTGTTCTACCATTTCATTGTAGAGTGCCATATCATAAAATTTGAGATTTACGGCAGTTTTTCATGTAAGAAATTGTGATGTCTCAGACCATAGTGGAAGGAAGTGGAGACCGGAACACATCGATGGAGACAAGGTATATTATAGAGGTAGAATCAGCAGAGATTGGTGATTGATCCGGTGATGCTGGGTAAAAGAGGGAGATAAATCTATTGTTACTGCTATTATTATTAACAAAAATTACAGGTACTTACATTTTGTTGGTATATATGTGCTGGGAAGAAAGAGGTTAGTTATCAAGGAAAAAGTGATTAAACACTTCCCTGTAGAGATGTCAGAAATGTGAGTAGAATCAGGAACTAGTATTTAAATTAGATTTTTTGAGAAAATTTAAACAGCATACTGAAGTATACTTGATATGCTGAAAAAGCCCTATACATGCTTAGTGTACACAATTTGATGAGTTTGAACATGTGTAACATATATACTTATGATACCACCACCACCACAATAAAGATAATAAACATATCCATCACTTCCAAAAGTTGTTTTGCCTTTTCTTGGTTCTTTTGTTTTATTTATTTAATGGTAAGAACCATTAACTCAATATATACCCCTTAAAATTTGAAAAGCACAATATCCTATTGTTAAATATAGTTACTCTGTTGTAAACAGATCCCTAGAACTCGTTCATCTCACATAACTGAGATGTTATATGCATTGAGTAGCAACTCTCCAGTTCCCCCGCTTCCCACATCCTGGCAGTCATAATTCTGTTATCTAGACATGGGGCCATTTTTCTCTTCTAGTGTCAGTGAGTAGGGAAACTCTTTGACCTGAAAAAATAAAACATAGAGTTAAGGGCAATATTACTTTGTTTTCTGTAGAGCATAAAAAAGTTGTTCAATTGATCAGTAAATAGTTGTTTCCCATCTAAACTAGTGGGGTTTCTCTCTGTTTCCTTCATTTTGTCTGGGAAGATGAGACCGAGGTCAGAGTAGGAGACGTACCTGTGACTTGTATAGTTAGGATGATTGACAGCCCAGAGTGAGAAACTATGAGACCGGTGAGGTCACTGACATTCTGGAGACAAGCGGTACTTGTACAAAGAAAATCGAGCTGCGAACACAGGAAAGAGGAAAGAAAAAGAAGGCCTCCTGGGTGAGTGTGCCCAATTTAGTGGGCAGCTGAGCTCAGGAAAAGGATAGGCACAAAATGTGAAGGAATGCAATGACAATACAAGTTGAGTTCAATGTGGGGAGAGCTGGGAGAGGGTTCCATGCATACGGAACCCCTTTCCTGTGACAGGTGGTGGGCTAGGTGTTTGCATATGCTGTCGTGTTTAGTCCTTGGTGTATGCTAGGTTTTAGTTCTATTTCCATTTCCCAGAGAAACAGACTTGGACTAGTTTCATCACTTGCTTATGTTCACACATTACTGAGTGGCAGAGACTGGACCAGTTCCCAGGTTTGTCTAATTCCAAAGAGTGTGTGTGTGTGTGTGTGTGTGTGTGTGTGTGTGTGTGTGTGTTAACATTATGCTACAATTCCCAACTCAAAATCCCTTAGGGGCCAGGTAGGTAATATAAATGAGCAAAACTGGCTTGGTTATAGAGCATTAGGTGTGGAGAGCACCTTGCAAACTGGAGAGCCTGCGCTGCCTTTCAAGGGGGCAGCCCCCACTTAGCTCCAGGAGGACTACTGCTGTGTGGGGATGTGGGCTCAGTGTTGTCAGATCTTCAAACTTCATAAGACAAACTGAGAATTTGTGTTTTTATGTGAAATCTCTTAATTTGTACATGCTGCTAATTAATTCGGTATTTCAGAAAGCGTTTGACTGATCAAACAGAGCTCTTCTGAAGGCTGAATCCAGCTGGTGACTGTGGGGTGGTGATCTCCATGTTACACCTGCTGCCTGGGGCTCACTTGGCACTTAGCACATTCAGACCCTTGTGGCATCATGGCTGGAGGTTGTGTAAATACATAGACAGTCAGAAAAGCTCTAGTCACACTGAAACAGGTAATAAATGGAAAAGAGAGCACAAGACGAAAATCGCACTCTGCCCCATCACTGGAGGGAGCCTGATTGGAGCCAGAATGAAGGTGCTTAGTTCATCTGTACAGCCGGCAGCCCCTGCTTTATCCATGGCCTTGTTTTCTGTGGTTTCTGTCACTCATGGTCGACTATAGTCCAGAAGTATTAAATTGCCCATTCACATAAATTTGATTATAGAATATTGTTATAATGGTGCTTTTTATTGTTGTTAAGGTCTATTGTGTCTAATTTCTAAATTAAGCATTATCATAGGTATGCATATATAGGAAAAGACATAGTATATATAGGGTTTGGTATTATCTGCAGTTTCAGGAACCCATTAGACATCTTGGAATGTATCCTCCGTGGATAAGGAGGGGCTACTTTACCAGTGGTCTATAAGGCTGGATCACACCCACTCACAAAGCCATATCTTAAAAATACTCAGGAGTTTGGTCAGCCAGTGTTAAACTGTTGGTAGGTACCAATGCAAACACTAAAAATCAGAGGTTTTTTAAAAATTTGGTACTGGGGATTGAACCCAGAGGCATTCTACCTCCAAGGTATACCCTCAGCCCTTTTATTTTATTTTTTATTTTGAAACAGGGTCTCCTTCTTGTCTCAGCCTTCCAAGTACTGGGATTACAGGTGTGTGCCACCACACCTGGCTGAGTTTTTTTTTCTCAAACACTAAAATCAGAGCTCTTTTTCAAAGTAGGTTTGCCATCACATCACTACCTAAACCATTTAAAATTTATTTATAATATCATATGGCTAACCCCTAAGGATTCATGCATCTCTGAAATACCAACATATTAAAGATTCAGAAATTCATGTCGAGGTGGACTCAGCTTACCATTTCATTGCCATGTTGGGACCCTGCAAGGATGATTTCACCACTGAAGGTAGAGAAGCAACTGTGACAAACATTACCTCTGGAATAGGGAGGAATCCATTGCATAACCTGCTCATTAATGTCAGTTAACATTTAGTGAGCAGTCCTACTTGCCAAGGCATCATTCTAAGAGAGTTACAAATATCAAATTCTTATCCAATGAAATATTTTTCTATAAATGCTTTGATTGGGAAGACCTAACTCTATACCCTTAAAACAATTTTTTTCCCTGAGCTCTCTACTTTCTCTTTAAAATGTGCTTCTATGACCCTGAAAGAAAATTATGTTGTTACCTCTCTATTTTAATTAGTATAGTGGGCCATATGGTGTCAGGTATTATAAGCGCTAATATATTTCTATGTTTTTATTAGAGCATTTAGATGCTAGACATCAAGATTAGAACACATATTCAATTGTTATAGGAATTCTGAGAGCTATAGTTTTGTTTGCTTGTGCATGTGTGTTGTAAATATTTACTTGTAAACTTTTCTGTCACATTGCTATAGATAGAATTTAAAAAGTTTCCATATCCCTGCATGTAAGGCTCTCTTATATAAAAAATTGCTATAAATTGTGGTGTTAACACTAACTTTGAACTCAAAGTTATTTGGGACTCAAAATTACTTTGAACTCAAAATTTATTTTGAACCCAAATACGTTGGGCAGGTTTTAGAATTTAAAAAATTTATTTTCCTGATTTGTCATCTAGACAGTGGCCTAATTTGTAATCTCAGTACTTGGAAAGCTGAAAGAGGAGGATCACAGGTTCAAGACCAACCTCAGCAACTTAGTGAGACTCTCAGAAATTTATGAAGGCCTTATTTCAAAATAAAAAAAAAACTAAAATAAGGCTGGAGATGTAGCTCAGAGGTAGAATGCCTCTGGATTCAATCCCCAATACCAAAATAAATAATAAATAATAATGGTACTTTTAAAACTTGTAACTCATACAAAATAAGATAAAAATTTATTTTATTTTAATATCTTTGTAATCAAGATCTGCAGATTTACCCATTTTAGGACATTAATGTTTCTTCATGAGATAGAAAAAAATGCAATATCGATATGAATATCTACTAAGTATTATGAAAGGGAACTATCAGAATGCCCATATCTTTCAGGGGCTTGGGAGATAAGATGTGTGAAATGATTGAAAATCAGTATAGGGAAGGATACACAAATGCTGAGTGTTGTTGAGGGTGTAAATCAACGTGTTTGGGAGACAAGAAAGGGTTTAGGTCAGGTGCTAAGCATTGTGACGACCTCAGCCCTTGAATGAAGAGACAAGTTAGGACCAGACTTTTGGGGGAAGGCTTTACGGAAGAAATGAGATTTCAACTGGATCTTGTAAAATGGGTAAGGGCTGGGTATGCAGAGAACAGGAAAACTTAGACTTCATAAGCCAAGGTATCATGGTATAAAGTGGCATTTAGAGGATGCCATGAAGCCGGGCGTGGTGGCTCATGCTTGTAATTACAGTACTTGGGAGGCTGAGACAGGAGGATGGAAGGTTTGTGGCCAGTCTCAGCTACTTAGCAAGACCCTCTGCAACTTAGTAAGACCCTGTTTCAAAATAAAAATAAAATAGGGCTGGGGGTGTAGCTCGGAGGTAGAATGCCGCTAGATTCAATCCCTAGTAATACACACACATACACACACACACACACACACACACACACACACACACACTCACGCACACACAAAAGAAAGAAAAAGAAAAGGAAAAAGAAGAAAAGATGCCATGCAATGGTAAGCCAGGCTGCATGGAAAGAAAATAGAGGTAGGGAATGTAAAGTTCTACTACTTGGATAGACTAGTCAAGCTATGTTTTCTTTTCCCAGATATGAAGGATGCTGGAATTGTAATCATGTAGATTGAGCAGGATTATTTATCTGTTCTTTAATTTGTCGTTTTTTAAAATCTATTTTCATTGGTGCATTGTAATTATATATCATAGTGAGGTTCAATGTGATTTGAACATATGTGCCCACAGCATTTGCTATGTTTCTTTCCATATCCCACCCTGCTACCCCCTATCCCCATACATATTAGTGAGATTGGTAGTGATGGACATAGCATTATTTGAAGTCTTTCCTTCTTAAGCCTCCTTTTTCCCCTCCCCATCTCCTTCCCATAGACCCTTTCCTTCTCTTTTATCTAAAGTCCCTTTTGATTCATATTTTCTTTCTAGCGTCCATATATGAGAAAAAACATACAACCTTATACTTTCTGAGGCTGACTGATCATACTTAGCATAATATTCTCTAAATCCATTTATTTTCCTGTAAAAACAAACAAACAGTCAAAAAGGCCACAAATGCAAGCTAAAGATTGACTCATTTAACAGTATATTCTAGGCATCCTTCTGTGCACTGGGATGCAAAACAGAGCAAACCATGTTCCTATTGCGTTTAACATCAGTGAAAAATGAGATAGATAAGTCACTGAAATAAATTCAACATGCGTGTTATAATAAGTGCTCTATAACAAAGGTCATTTTGTATGAAGGGAGAAGTGGCTTATTTTAAACAGGATAGATTGGAAGGTTTTCAGAAAGGAGTTGATTTTTGAGTTTGACAGAGGTATGGGAGAGAGAAAGACAGAAAGGAGAAGAGAGAAGCATCCTATGGAGCTTTTGTCAGGAGATGCACAAAATAATATACAACTTTGTGTGTTTGTGTGTGTTCACATGCATTTTTATTGGACTAACTATATATACAGAGAGAGGCATGTGAATATGATGCTGTCTCAAGGCTAGTCTTAGATGAGAGCTGAACTCACGGTTGGAAGTGAATTGGAGATTGGATGCTTCTGTTACATGCCTCTAATCATAAAAGCAATTTATTTGTCTCGTATTGAAAAGTGATACTGTCGGTGGTGTTATTTCCTTCATTGAACTTAAGATTGACTTTATACTGTTCAGTTACAAGCACCATAAACTCTCCTGTGACCTTGTGCTCTAGTCTCATGCAAACCTACTTGGCTGCAGTCTGGGTATTATTGACAATACATAATGCATTGCTAAGACATTGAAAATATGCCACAAGGCTTTGCTCCAAAGAAGTGTATTACATTGCTCTATGGTTGACCTTTCATTGCTCAGACTCCATTAGAAGGCTTGAGTTCCCATATTCTTCCCCCATACCCAGAGGGAAAGTGGTTTTTAGAACATAAGGATCATCTTTATGGGACTTTTGGGAAGGAAATAGATATGCAAAGTTTCTGCTGTAGACCCTCAGTACTATGGAGAAGTTCAAAGCTATGCCACATGTAATGCTGACCTACTGATTCACTTGTTTATTTTAAAATAAGCATTTTTTTAAAAATCCACTGTGCCAGGCAAGTTGCTCAGCATTACACAATCAAAAATTGAATAATCCACAATACCTGCCCTCAAGGCTTCAGTGTCAAATGAAAACATATATAATATAGTGAGACATTATATTGCCATAATGGAGCTATACAAAGCATTTATGGGATAGGAGCAGAAGCACTTAACTAAGTTGGCCTTGAGAGCCAGGAAAGAATTCCAAGAGGAGGTGATGTTCGAATTGATGGAGCAGCCAGACAAGTTTGAGGAGTTGGTGCTGGAATTGAGACTGGGAGGAATGCAGGGGTCAGATCATGAACAGCCTTATATGGCCAAAAGGTTGAATTTTATATCTAAGATGATCATAGCCTAGAAAGATTGAAATGGGGAAGAAACACAACCCAACTTGAGTTTTTAGGAAGAACATTTCAGCAACAGTGTAGAGGCTAGGATAGAAAAATTGTAATATACAGGTTGTGTAATCCAAGTAGGACCAACAGAGCCCTAAGAAGACCAGTACTAGTGGGGAGAGGGGAGATGCAATAAAAGTGAGAAATATTTAAGTGTTAAAATTAACAAAATTTGTCCAATTAGATATGAAGAAAAACAGAGGGAGAGAACGTCATTAGATACATAACACTTCTAGCTATTTAACTCTGAGTTGATTCTCTTTGGCCCTGATTGGTCGGACTTGATTCGTGTACCCTACCCTAATGGACACATCAGGATGAAATGTTTTTTTCTGGATCCTCTGCCTTCCTTCTTCTGCTTTTAGGGATATAACTTTGGCAACAAGTGAAATCATCATGTTCAGTTGTTGAGTGGATGATGAATTGTTGAATGGAGGAAAAGGGAGAAAGAAAGAAAGAGAGGCAGAGGGGGAAGGGAAAGGAGAAAGAGATGAAGAAGGGTTTTTATTTGTAATTTCCTTTTATTGGCACATTGTAATTATACATCATAGTGAGGTGATGTTCAAAGTGATACAATCATGTATGCACACAGCACTTGGTGCGTGTCCCTCTGGGTCTACCCCCCCATACATGTTAGTGAGATTGATAGTGGTACCTTCATATATGGACATAGCCTTATTTGAATTATCCTTCAAGGGATTTTTTTCTCTTGTGCTGGGGCTTCTATGGTTTGCAAAATCACTTACTGAGAAGTCATAAGTTAAGTTTTCGTATAGGAGAGTTGAGAATGGTACATGATTAGTTTTGAAGTGAAGTTAATTTAGATTACTGAGACTCAGCCCACTGGCTATCTTTTGGCCTGTTAGTTGGAAGATCAGAAGATGAAAGATATGTCACCAATAAGAAGGTAAAAGCTGAAAAATTTTAGTGTATAAGAGAGAGAAATGAGGTAGTAGTGTTTTACAATGAGGAAAATGAGAAAATCAAAGATAAAAACCTGGGGAATGCTAAATCTTAAAAGTAGTGTAGAAAAATAGAAAATTTTGGTTAGAAACTGAGACTCGGAAGGGGATATGAATCCAATTTAGAGAGTCATGACTTATAAAGTAGCACCATCATTCCTAACTTTGAGAAATATACATTTTAGAAAATCTAAATAATAATTGATAATGGTTTAAAAAGTAATATTGATCTCTATAATTTTGCAAACAGTTTATTTTAAAGATAAGCATAAACTACTGTATTCATCTGTAGTCTTTGTAAAAGTCTTTTTAGCTGTATATAAAAAAAAAAACAAACTCAGGTTTATGGAAACAAGGAAACTTATTATCTTATGTCAGCAGAAAGGTTCAGAGTTAGTCCAAATTATAGGTGCTGGTTTAGGTTAATTTCCCAAGAGAAAGCCTAGGAGTAGACAAATATTTGAGTTCAAGTTGTTTGTGACATGCACCCTTTGTGGAGTGGCAAAAGGAAAAAACCAATATAGGATGCATGAAAATGCACATTATCATTATAGACATGATTAGACTATTGTCATTATAGTTCATTATCATTATGGACAACTAAGACTGTGTTTGAGGACTTCTGGGGCACAGTGTAGACTATGCCTAAGAGTTACCCTACATAAGAGGTGAACAAGTTAGGATATTCATGCCCCATCTACTCTATCATTGTTTAAAGGGCTGATCCCAGGCCACACTAATTCTCTAGCATTTCTACCTGCCACAAATAGAGAGAACCCACGGCAGAGTTATAGATGTTTACAATTGGAACCTCTAAGCATCCATTGATAAGTCAATTGTAAAGCTCCTATTGGAGACGGAGGAATCTGATAATCTGACCTACAGTCCACTCTTGGACCGCTTGGGGACATAGATCTACTATGTTCCCAAATCCACAACTTTACTCTGTGTATAGACTATTTCCAAATTTAAAAGGCCTACTGAATATGAAGATAAGGAGCCTTTTCCTTAATGGTAGGAAATAAGAAGTACAGAGTACAATAACTTTTTCTTTAGTTTGGGTAGGGATGGTTCTAGAATACTCCGGAACTCCATATGCTTAAATACTTCGCTGATGTAGAAAGTCACGTAGCCTCTGAGGATTTGCCACCTATCCTCTGTTTTACATGTGTGTTACATGTGAGGGCTTCTAGAACACTTAGTATTTCCTATTCAGTAGTCTGATTGCCTTGATGTGGTTACCAAACCACACAACCAGTGTGTTCGCTTTTGAAATATCCAGATGATTGATGTTCCAGATGACCAAGAGAGGAACATTGTGGCCAAGAGCAAAAGAGTTTACGTAGCCCTGGAGTAAGATTCTGAATGTGTTTATTTAAACTGAATGAGTTCCTTTTGGGTTTGCAAAGATTTCAACTGCCAGATGTGGTTTTTGTAAGGACCATACTGGTGAATTATGAGATATATTGAGACACCACACCTTCATCATTTAAATTTTTGGGATCGACCTGGGTTGTAGTATTGCTTCTGAATTACAACTTGTTGGGAAGGGTTCCTTAGACTGAGGGATATATCTTAGGATCACAGAGTGGGTGTTCAGACACAGTGAACTCAGTTACATGTGAGACAAACTCGAGCCAAGACTCCAGTAATCATCTGGACTATATATGCCCCATTCTAAATGAGATCCATGATGGTATTTGATATTGATAACAACTCTTACCTATTATCTAATGGCTTTCAAAAATATAGGTATTCATCTGTCCTCTGGGGTAGTTACTCTGATAAATTCTGTTAGGTCACTTTGGGAAAAAAATAGGGAAACCACTATTGCATATACTGACCGTGCAATTCCTACACCCTTCAAGCAAAACTTGCCTGCTCTTGAATGGAGTGCTTCTATGTTTAAGAAGGGGCACAAGTCTCTTTCTATCCCTCCTAAGTTTCTGACTTTAGCATAGCAAACTTGCCAGGGCTATGAATCCAGTTTCTTTTGTATCATATCCCTTATAATCAAATCTTAAGCCTGATTTTCAGCACAGTCTTTCCTCTGCCTTCAGAAAATGTGGACCTATTTTAATATTTGGCTAGTTTTCTTCCTCTAGGGACATTTTGGCTAGTAACACCTGCCTACCAACCCCATAATGATTGTAATGACCAATGTTTCCATGTCTTTTGAAGACTAGACTATTGCATAAATGTTGTGAACTGCTTTCCATTTGTACTTTATGCCAGTGCACCACAGGTAAGATTGTTAATAACCTTGGTCCCATCTCATTCCACTGCACATATCAGGAGTGGAGGCCTTGCTGTCAGATGACAAATGATCTGATTCCAGGATTCCTCCTGGGGAATCTGCAATGCTAAGGTTACTCAGGCACCAACTGTCTGAGGTTAGTTTCTCCCAGAAGCAGACTGCTAGGCAGGGTTTAGCTTTATTGAGGGGATCCCAGGAAACAGTGCTAATTGAGGGGATCCCAGGAAATAGTGCTAAGGGGATGGGAAAGTGAGAGAGGAAAGGAAGAAAGCCAAGTAAAAATATATTCACAGTTTATCGCTGAGGCTCAATCCATCTGGAAGTGTATGTTATAAGACAGTTGTAGAGTTATCCCAACTGAGGAGTAGGAAGGCTGGGGTATTTATCCCCCAATTCCTATCACTCACTAATGGCTGCTCATACATTTCAGGTGCTTATGACCTCCTCTAAGCTCAGGTCCTGCAGCTAGACAGATGTCAGGTAGAGAGTTGCAGGTGCTGGCAGTAGAAAGGTATAGGTATACATAGGAGCCATAGGTGCATGGGGTGCTGTGAGCAAGGCAGCAAGAACACCTGTCTTTAATTCAGGACTCTAAGGAAAACATTTAGGTCTACTTTCTCTGGAATGGTTTCATCCCCAGGCCCTTCCACGGGGCCACTCACAGTTTCAGGCTTTCATATTTAGCAATATGAGCGTCATAAAAGAGAGAGATCTCTTTCCTGAGAGTTTAAAACCAATTTTCAGCTGGGTGTGGTGGTGCAAGCTTGTAATCCCAGTACTTGGGAGGCTGAGACAGGAGGATCTCAGGTTCATGGCCAGCCTCAGCTACTTAGTGAGGCCCTCGCAACTTAGTGAGACCCTGTTTCAAAATAAAGAAAAAAAATAGGGCTGGGGGTGTAGCTAGGAGGTAGAATGCCCCTGGGTTCAATCCCCAGTACTGCAAAAAAATAATTAAAAACAATAAAACCAATTTTCTAATTAGGTCTCATTTGCCCTAACTGGTCAGACTTGGGACAAATACCATTTCTGAGACATCCAGTGTGAACACACGGTGGAATGGCTGCCTGCTGTTGTGTAAACTATAAGCCCCAGATGTGCAGTCCAAGAAGGCATTCACTTCACTCTAGTGCACAGTGTGAGGGTGGGGCAGGGTCGGTTCTCACCAAGCAAGTTCTCCACAGAAGAGAGGATAGGAACCATGTAGCAAAAACAACTGTAAGCAGATTATTGTTAGATTATTGAACTGCTTGTTTAATAATCTAACAACATTTGCAGAGTCTATTTACTTTGGTAAATAAGGAAAGTCTATGTACTCTGGTAAGTAACTACTTGTGTCTTATCTGCTTAGAATTTCCCCTCTTATGATGCATTTGAGATTTCATATTACCACCAATTGTATCACTTATTTTGGCATAGGCCATTTTCTTTTTCAGTAAAAATGTTTTCTATTATCAGTGAAGGGTAATGCACTTAACATGGATTAGATAATCAGATGAACTAGTTAAAGCAAGGCCCCCCTGGTTTGGAATATCTGGGGGAATTGAATGGAAGTTAACATTTATCAAGCACCTGTTATTTTCCAGGCTATGTGCCAGGAACTTTACATAAATCATCTTTTTAATCCTCACAAAAACCATAGGAGGAGGATGCAATGATAGGCATTGCATGAGATGGGAAAATGAAAGCTCACAGGGACTGAATAACTTTGCAAAACTCCTTGAGCTGGTGCAGGGCAGAGCTTGGCGTCTGTTTCTAATGGTGTGGGCTCCATATGCTGAGCATATTGTGACATAGACAGGAGCTTAGCAATTGTCTGACATATCCTATAAAAATAAATATGGTAGGCATGTGGCCAATAAGACTTCTTTTTGACGGAAATGGTTGTCTGCAGGGGAAACTGGAACATGACTATGTTTGTGGGGATGATCTTAAAACCTTCAAAATTAAGTAGAAACAACATTTGGGTTATTTCCTTTGTCACTATTTGGAGAATGTGTACTTAGTGTCCTCCAGTCCCATTTCAGGAAAAAAAAAACTCAATATCTAATTAAGAAAAATAAGTTATAAACTTTTCCTCCCACACAGCCTCTGATAATTTACCAAATGCTTTCCCCCAGTGCTCTTAGCATGTATGTATTCATGCACCCTGAAGCATGTAATGCTTATTCACTGATAACAACAGCAAACCTGTATTTGCATCACTGGTCTCTCTGCTACTTTGTAAGATAATGTGGGAGGATATGGAACTGAGTTTAGCAGCCCTACTGCATCTTTTATATTTTTAGTGTACACTTGGTGAAAAATTATTAGCTCTTACATTGGAGTGCCTTTTGGGTTATTTATTTTTTGCTGTTATAATGTATTCCCTCTTTATCTTCTCATGCATAGTGTTTTGTGATAAGTAAGAAGATCACTGAGAGGAGACATCACAACTGAGTCTTACCCAGGCTAATGCAAATAGAAGTAGTATTAACAATAAAAGTGACAAGACAATAGCAGTACTAAAAAGGCTAAATATTCATTAAGCTCTGTTATGTGTAGAAAGCTTTCAGTGCTGATTAAACAAATAGTCATTGAGTACTCAATTTGTAACAGGTATCCAAGCAGTTTTCTGTTCACGGGAAATATAGTAGGTCACAAACAAGATACAAATCACAGCCACTGTGGCTTACAATGGTGTGTGTGTGTGCTCATGTGCGTGCATGTGTGCACGTTGGGGAAAAGATGAGGAGACAGATAATAACCAAAATAAGCAAAACATGGAGTATATCAGACAGTGAAGAGCACTATGGAGGAAAATAAAATAAGTGGGAGGTTGGGAAGTTGATGGGGCCAAAGGAGGGTTATAATTGGGTGGGTAAGCAAGCTGCAGGGTGATGCTTGAGTAGAGATGTGAAGGAGGTAAAGACTCTGGGCAAAGATCCTTGGGGGAAGGGATGTCCAGGTAGAAAGAAGAGTGGTGCTAAGGCCTTGAGGTGACTGCACACACGTTACACACACTGTAGGAACAGCAAGGAGGTCACTGCGGCAGGAGCAGATCAGCGAGGCAAAATAGTTTCAGATGGAGCAAGAGACCAGCTAGAGTAATGGAGGCCGGGTTGGATAGGGCACTGTCAGGACTTTTCACTCAGAGTGAAATGAAAAGCCACTAGAGGATTTGAGCTACAAGACAACACAATTAAATAAATGTCTTTAAAGTAAAACTTGAACTGTTGTGTAAGCATGGAAACCAGTTAGGAGCCTTTGGAATCATCTAGATAAGAGAGAATCATGGTGTGGGTGGGTGATTGTCAGGGCCCTGGTTGGGGGCCAACTATGGTTGTCGGGGAGGTTTTGGCAGTGAGATCGCCAGTGAGAAAAATGCATGAGGAGTCGCCATTTGGAGGAGAACAAACAGCAACTTTATTCACAGACCCAACCCTTATATAGGGTTTTGCACAAATTGGTGCACATCCATGCAAATGTGGGCATGCACAAATATGTTGTGTTTTGCCCAGTTATGCTCACACAACCAAGTCTACATCTAGGGCTGCATGGGATGAGAGGGGTCATGTCCCCACTGCTGGCCTGTACTTCCTCTGAGCCCCACATTCCACTGCCTACAGGGTGGCGGTGCGCGACTTGACCTAGAGACATTGCACTGGGCCCAAAGACCACAACAGCAATAGAGGGTGCAATAGGTTACTAATAGTCCTCCAGCCACACAGGCGAGGAGAGTCAATACCATCTCCAGGAGGAGCCCAGTGAGTTCCACCAGGTTGTAAGTGGGTCCTCCTGTAAGGCCCGAATAGCCTGTACCACTGCATCTATTTTTGCTAGTCTTGTTGCATCTGTTGGTGGTGGTGTTTCGCACATTAAGGACATTGGCGTATAGCACTTGCGCTTGAGCGCGGGTAAGAGGCAATTCCCACTGCTAGGCTATGAACCCCATGGTATAGGTGCCTACATGGTCTAGCTTTTTACGTAACCATGGTGCTACTGACAAGGACTCTGGGGGTAGTCACAGAGCCCGAACTTTTGCTAAGGCATTAGTGGCATCATTACCAGGTGCCTGCCAAGGCCTATGCCCCGGAACATGATGCATTATAGTTCCTTCCCAGAGGCTCTGTTTCCACAGGTCCTCCCAAATATCCTTGCCCCACAATGGGCAGTGCCCATTAACCGGTCTTTTGCTGCCCATTGGGGCAGCCACAAGTTTAGCCCTCGGTAGACTGCCCAGCTGTTTGTACAGACAGGCAATAGCCCAGACTTCTTCATGAGAACTAACCCGATCGGCCAGAGCTCGACCGATTGGCTAGAGTATCTGGCACCAGTCTCATACCTAAAGGTCTCAGTAATGGGCTATAAGGCCATAGCCATCCATTTGGGTAGCTCCTTATGACAGGAGTCATCAGTATATCATGCTTCCGCGAGTATAGGGGGTTCTCCCTTCCTCATAGGGACTTAGGGTGTCTCCCAGTTCTGTGGGTTTCATTGGGGTTATCACTTGGAAATGCACTGGTCCCAACAAAGCTTTCCCTTCCACAGAGGGACTTGGGGCATCTCTCACTTCTGTGGGTTCTGGGGGGGGCTGTTGCTCGGAATTGCATTGGCCCCAGCAAAGTATGTAACTATTCAGACAAAGGGCTACTAGAAAACCATGCTTGTTGCTCTAAGCATGTGCCCCACTTTGTCAGAAAGGGCATTTCGGCTATCCCTATCTGGGGGGGCTGAGTCCAGGACCTCAGCTTGCCTTCAATAGGGTAGGTGGTCTACACTATCACTGACCCAGTGCCTCTAATGGGTTCATAAGCTAAGAGGGCAGCATATACTGCCTCTGTTTCTCAATGAGAGAGTAGCATGCCTCTGCCCCTTTCCATAACTGTAACCAAAATCCAGTTGGGTTATTCCTAGCACCTCGCTTCTGCCATAACCCCATCCATAGCCTACATTATCCACTTGGACTGTTAGCAGGAAAGGAAGGACAGGGTTGACTACCCACAGAGTCTGTGTCTGTGCCACTGTTCTTTTGGTTACTGTAAAAGCTGTTTCCATTTTAGATGTCCAATCCCAAGTTGTCACTTTATAGACAAGGTGGTGTAAGTGTTACATAAGCATAGCTAAATGAGTCTAAACATTTGCCAAAACCCCCAAAGACCCAGATACGTCTGTAACTGTTTGACTGTTTCTGGTCCAGGATAAGCTTGTATCTTATCTATTACTGATTCAGGTATCACCTTTGTATTACCCAACCAGACAACTCCCAAGAATTAGACAGGATACCCAGGTCCCTGCATCTTGTTTTCATTGAAAGCCCACCCCCATTCCTGGAGAGTGGCTCAGAGACTTCATGCAGCTGCTTTTAACTCTATAAAAAAATCAGAGGATAGCGTAACCTCATCAATATAATGGAACAACCATACAGTCTCAGGCTTCCACCAAAGGGCAAAATCCTGTGCCATCAAACCATGACACAAGGTGGGACTATGCAGGTATCCCTGGGGCAATACCAAAAAGGTTCATTGACGCCATCCCCTGGTAAAGCAAATTGTTCTTGGCTTTCTGGGGGTAATGTCAATGGAGAAAAAGTCATTCG
Source organism: Glis glis (assembly GCA_004027185.1). Lineage (NCBI taxonomy): Eukaryota > Metazoa > Chordata > Mammalia > Rodentia > Gliridae > Glis > Glis glis. The sequence continues at coordinate 11,029 of PVJS01008069.1, read as the reverse complement.
CCAAGTCTACAACATAATGGAACTGTCCCAGTTCATGTGACGGGTGATTCATAAATTCTGAAATGTTGGGTACCGCTGCATGCATGGGCTGTGTCACTTTATTTATCTTCTGATAGTCCACAGTCATGCATCAGGAACCTTCAGGTTTTTGCACTGGCCACAGGAGAGAGTTGAATGGGTTATGAGTTGGCCAGATTACACTTGCCTCTTCTAGTTTCAGTATCATTTGTCCAATTTCCTCATGCCCCCCTGATAACTTGTACTGCCATACATTCACAGTCTTTGTGGCTTGGGGAAGTTGTAAGGGAGCATGATGGGGATGTCCTCTAGTAATAGTCTTTACCATATGCACCCATAGTTAGAATTTTCTAATAGTTTTTTATATAGTCAATCCCTGCAATATGTCCACCCCCAGGATATACTCAGTTATGGGGGATATATAAACACATCATACTGCTTAGGAGGCAAAAATTCAATTCCCAACAGTCATTGGATCATGTCTATTTACTCCAAGTCTCTGGCAACTTGCTGGCATTCTATCTTTCCTCACAGGCTGCGATGGTGTCTAGGAGCTGTTGCTCCCACTGCTCCACTGCGTCCAGCAGCTGCTGGGCATGCTTATCCCGGGGTAGCTGCAGAGGTGGCCTCCCACCGAGCCTTAGTCCTACCTTTCTAAGGCCCATGCTTGCAGCCTCTCAGTCTCCTTCAATCACAGTCTTTTTAATCTGCCTGGTGCGGGAGAGGGGGTGGTCTCCCGGACCAGAAGCTGGTTAGGTACATCACTTCCTCCTGGAAGTAGGCCTGGGGCTGCTCCATTGGTCCCTCCCCCAGACCGAGCCAGCTTCCCCTCCCCTAGACTTGGTGCCTCCACTGTTCAGCTAGGCACCGGCCTCTTTTGGGGAAGTGGCAGGAGGGGTCGTGTGTCATAGGTCTCTGCCAGCACAGGCAGCAGGGCCATGCTTCTTTGGACTCTGGCCCAAGCCCCACTGCCATGGGCATTCCTCCTGGTCCATGGAGCTGCTGATGTGTACTGGAACATGTTTTTTCAGCAATTCTGATGTTTTCCAGACTTGTTACAGCTGGGGAAGTACATTGTCCTAATTTTCTGGTGGAGTCCACACCACTGGATATTTTGCTACTGGGAACCAAGGGAGGCTGGGGGCCACATCTCCTCCACCCTGGGTTGTTCCTCCTAGAACCTCTCTAGAGGGGCACTGTGTGTACCCACCTCATCCTGCCGACTATGCCAAATCTCAGCGGCTCCGTCAAGGGCCAACTACAGTTGCAGGGGAGGGCTCAGCAGGGAGATCCCATTTGAGAAAAATGCACATGGAGTAACCATCAGAGGAGAACAAACAGTAGCTTTATTCACAGATTCATCCCTTATATAGAGTTTTGCACAAAATGGCACATGTCCACGCCAGCATGGACGTGCACAAACATGCTGTGTTTTGCCCAGTCACGCTCACACAACCACATGCACATCCGTGGCTACTCAGGACAAGCAATGTCATGTCCACACCACCAGCTTGTACTTCCTCTGGGTCCCACAGTGATGGTGTGGAGCTAGTGAGAGGCATAATTGTCTGCTAAGTATTTTATCAACAGTATCTCATTTAACCAGCTTTGAGAATTTGATGAAATAATTCCACTGTTATTTGACAGTGTTCTCGTCACTCTCAGTGAGAGTGACAGTGTTCTCATTGTTTAGATGGAACCATGAAAGGTTTCTAACTCATTATTAGCTCAAAGATATGAAGTTACAACTCCAAAGAAAGGAAGTGTAATCAAGTTGACTCTGATGACTGCACTGTGAGTGATGTGTCAGGATAGAAAGCTTAGGAAAAAGAAGAGTTCCTTAGCAAAAAGCAGGGCTGACAGGCAGAGTTCTGTGAGAGCCTATGACACTGTGAAACTGAAGGTCTGTGCTAAGCAAAGACAAACAGTTTCAAACACTGGCTTGAAGAAGAAGCATAGGAAATGGAAACTAAACTGCCATCAGAATACACACTGGAGACAGGACAGACTTTTCAGTGAATGGTGTTGGGAAAACTGAATATCCACAAGCAGAAGAATGAATCTAGACCCCTATCTCACCATCTCAGTTACAAAAATCAACTCAAAATGGATTAAAGACTAAAATATAAGACCTGAAATATGAAGCTACTAGAAGAAAACATAGAGGAAATATTTCGGGTCATTGGATTGGGCAAGAATGTTTTGGACAAGACTCCAAAGCACAGGAAACAAAAACAAAAATATACAAATGCAATGATATCAAACTAAAGTTTCTGCACCATAAAGGAAACAAGCAATAGAATAAAGAGATCACCCACAGAATGAGAGAAAATATTTTCAAACTACACATCTGACAAAGAGTTAATATCTAGAATATGTAAGGAACTAAAATGGTAGCAAAAAGCAGGACCATAAATATCCCTTTTAATAACGGGCAACAGACCTACACAGATATTTCTAAGAAAAAAAAGAAAAAGAAAAGAAAGTAAAAGAGGTACATGACAAAATGATCAACATCAATAATCATCATGGGAATATGAATCAAAACCAAGAGATATCACCTCACTCCAGTAAGAATAGCTATAATAAAAAAGACAAAAGATAACAAGTGCTGGCTGGTGAGGATATAGAGAAAAGGAAACCCTTGCACGCTCTCGGTGGGAGTGTAAATTAGTATAGCCATTATGGAAAACAATATAAACATCCCTTAAAAAGTTAAAAATGGAATGACCATATGATTCAGCAATCCCACTACTGTATATATAGCCAAAGGAAATGAAATTAGTATGTCAAACATCTGAACTCTTATGTTCACTGGAGTACTATTCACAATAGCCAAAAAATGGGAACAATCTAAGTGTCCATTGACTGCTGAATGGATAAAGAAAATGTAATACATATATACAGTTGAATACTACTCAGCCATGAAAGCAATGAAATCCTGTCATTTGTGACAACATGGATGGAACTGGAGATCATGATGTTAAGTGAAGTAAGTCATGTACTACGAGACAAATACTACATGACCTCATTCATATGTGCAATCTGAAAAGATTAATTTCATAGAAGTTGAGAGTAGAATTGGTTACCAGTGGCTGGGAGAGTAGTAGGGAGGAAAGTGTGGGAAGCAATCAATGGGTATTGAATTACAGTTAGATGGGAACAAAAAGTTCTAGTGTGCTATTACACACTGATAGATAACAGTATAGAGAGTAACAATATAATGTATATTTCTTTTTTCTTTCTTTTTCTTTTTTGTAGTTTTGGGGATTGGGGGACATTCTACCTCTGAACTACACCCTCAGCCTTTTTTATTTTTATTTTGAAACAGGGTCTCCCTAGGTTGATGAGAGTCTCACTATTTGCTTAGACTGTCTTCGAACCTGTGATCCTCCTATCTCAGCCTCCCAAGTATTAGGATTACAGCTGTGTGCCACCATGCCTGGCATATATACTGTATATGTCGAAAAGCTAAAAGAAAAGATTTTGAATGTTTTTGTCATAAAGAAATGATCAATGTTTTAGGAGGTAGATATGTTTGACCTGATTTAAAGATTATACAACGTTTATGTGAACAGAAACATCACATGGAATCCCCAAAATATGTATAATTTTATGTATCCATTAAAATAAATCTAAATTTAAAAGATGGATAAAAAAAATCAGAATGGCAGATTTACAGAAGAATATAATATGACTAGTGGTCCTAGAAAAGCTTATATCTTTTTTTTTGCAATGCTAGGAATTGAACGCAGTGGGGTTCTACCTCTGAGGTACACCCCCAACCCTTTATTATTATTATTATTATTATTATTATTATTATCACTATTATTTATTTTGAAATAAAATAAAATAAATCTTGCTAAATTACTGCACACTGGCCTCTAACCTGTGATCTTCCTTTCTACACCTTATAAGTACTGAGATTATGAGCGGTGCCACCATGCCTGCCTTTTTATACCTCTTTGGGATCAGAGCTGTGGGAATAGGAAAAAAAAAAGACACAATATATATTCCTCATATGAGATTTCATGCATAAGAAATGGCAAGTTGGTTGTTGAAACGAACCAGCATAGTTTATTTTACAACCAACTAATGCTCCACCTCTGAATGCCATCCAAGAAAGTGTGTTCCTTTCTCTCATTCAGCACTGCTTCTGTTCCCCTCAGGGAATCTCACTCTTTCCCACCAATGAGGTGATGAAAATTTTCCAAAAGTATACAGCTCCCCAGTGTCAACATTACTTTTGCACCAGGATGATACAGGTTTTAAGGAGAGACTGTGAACTAGGCTCCCCACGTGTCACTGAATGAATGGCGCTGTCCAGGATAGTACTATGGAGGGAGGTACAACACGGACCATTTACTCATTCACTCATTTTTCAAAGTAAATACTTATTCAGTACCTAACAAGGGATATGTATTGTGATAGGCACTGAGGATAGAAGGCCAATAGTACAAAATGGTGGAGCCAGTAATCTCTGCTCCACTATTTACTAGCCATTTTGAAAAATAAAGAAAGCACTTCCTATCTTCAACTTGTTCTGTTTCATTTTCTTGTTCTGAGGATGGAGCCCAGGGGCATTCTATCTCTGAGCTATACCACCAGTCTTATTATTATTATTTTTTTTTATTTTGACACAGGGTCTCGCTAAGTTACCAGGCTGGCCTCACACTTGTGATCCTTCTGTCTCCCAAATACTAGGATTGTAGGCATGCACCACCATGCCTGACTCTCCTATCTCTGACTTTTAAGAATTAAATGCAATGTAGGTCTGAGTATTTGCCATGAAAGCAGGTACAGAAAGAACTCTAAAGCAACATGCGAGTAAATCAACGAGTCAAATTGCTCAAGGGTGACAGACCAGTAAAGGAACAGTGACATGTGACAATAGGTCTGTACACAGCAGATCTTTGGGCACAGAAGTAAGAGAGATGTGGGAGAGGAGGGGCCTGGGAACACTTCCCACTGATGTCATGCCCGAGTTGAATTTTGAAGGATGTGATGGAGTTAGCCTCATAAACAGAGAAAGCACAGTCACCGGCAAAGAGGTCTGAAACCACACACCTCATCACTGAGCTCCAAGTGGTGAACATGGCTGAGCTGTTCTGGGTGAAGGGGTGGGAGGGGAGGGTGGGTGTTTTAGACTGTGGGTAGCCTGAGGCTTAAACCACTGTTTAACGTTATTATGAAAACTTAGGATTCAATGAAGACCTTTAGCATAGGGAACAGTAGTCCATTATTAGACACGGGTGAACAGGATCGGTGGACCTCTGAAGGTGGGCACAGAAAGACTTGGCCTTCTTATCATATCCGACCCATAGGACCAGGATGTACTAGGTTCTGTAGTTCTTGTTGCAGAACCTGGAAAGTTGGGCTTGTGGGAGATTATGCCTTTAGACATGAGACATTCATTTTCCTAGGACTGGGGATGAAAAATGACCACAGGGTGGGCCTATTAGTCCTATAATCCTGATGATGGTGCAGAGATGAGGCACTGAGAAAAAGCACCATAGAGAATTTACCATGGGAACCAGAAGAGGAGTGAATGTTATTTTAAGCAACAAATATGATTGGGGAAAGATGCATAGAATTGTATTTTAGCAGAGTGTACCATACAGCAATTAATTATTTAGAGGAAAGATTAACAAATCCCCTCACTGATACTTTAATTAATTAATTACTTAATTACTTAATTTTGTGGTGCTGGGTATTGAACCCCAGCACCATGATAGAATGGGGGCATTCTACCTCCGAGCTACACCCCCAGTCTTATTTTAGTTTTTATTTTTAAACTGGGTCTCGCTAGGTTGATGCTGAGGCTGTCCTCGAACCTGCGATCCTCCTGTCTCAGCCTCCCAAGTACTGGGATTACAGGTGTGCGCCACCACACCTGGTTTCACTGATACTTTTCATAAACCATTCCACATGTAAATGAGATCATGAGGTATATCGCACTTTATCTCATAAATGTAAACAATTATTATTTTTCATGTAAAAATAAAAATTTTGAAAAGCCAAGAAAGGAAAAAAGTCATTTCTTCATTCATTTGTCTTCCTAGCATGAGAATAGATCTTGCAGCCATTATGACTACAGATATGGAAAGTTAGACTGTGTCTTAAAAGTGTTGAGAATTATAGATTGGTGATAGTTCTCTCTCCCCTTTTCTGTGGGCTTCCTATTCCTCTGTACCTCTGAAATTTGGTCTTAACTTAGAATCAGGTCTTTTCTTTTATGATCTCTACCTGATTGCACTCAGTTAGGTCACATACTACATAAACCTTTAAAGAGAAAAAAGCCCCACTTTCTGATTGTCTGGGGGCACTTACAACTTAAAAGTGCTGATTACCAGTCCCTTGATTTCTCTCTGGGGCCCTAAAAACGTGCTAAATATAAAGAGATGTTTGGAGTTATTTTTTATTCTTTGGGGCTTTGGAAAGTGCACTCGAAATTGAAAGTGATGATTAGTGATTTTTAAGCTGTTTCTCTCCTTAGTCCTCCTTTTTATTTACAAAGCCCCATGTAGTTTTGTCCCCAAGGGACTGTGACTTGGAGGAAATCTTTTTTTTTTCATTCTTTCTTGTGCCAAAGCTATTTTAAAAGAAGGAATGTTCCTTTTCTTTTCTTTTCTTTTTCCTTCTTCTGTTTTTCATTTTTGATTCATGCTGCATGACCATATCTTCTTCCTCTCCTCCTCTCCTTTTCTCGATGGCCTCTGGCTCCCCCCGAATCATATCTGGAACAAGATTATGATATCAAGTAATCTCCTTTTATGAGGTTTTCTTGTCAGCGGCTTTGGTGGAAGTCGGGCGTGCAGAGCTGTGATTTACCGCCACTCAGCACTGAGTGATTTAATGTATTCACACATCTCGAAGAGTAAGACGAATGGGAAAATGCCTGGGAATGAGAATGGTCGGTTCACTCACTGAGCCTGGCTGGAGTGGGAAGTCGGCTGCCCAGGGAAATGAACAGAGCTGCTTGGTTAAGTGTAGGTTGGATGTCACTGTACTTGCCCCTGCGTTTGGACACAGCCATACCCTGCACAGAAAGGATTGGCTCATCGTTCTTCAAAACAAGAAGTGAAGAATTTGGATAGAAAAACATATGTCCTCATACTCTAATGTTTGATTTATTTCTTCCTGAAAACTCGCCCCCTGAGCTTAAATGAGAGTTCATCTTTTCTCAATCGTATATTCTTGGTCATAGGAAAACCACGTGTGCTTTTGTCTTAAGCCCGAGGTGACTTTGTAGCATGTGGTCTCCAATGCTAGGGAGAGTTGGCTCTCTGAGGAATATACTGCATTTGGCCGTTGGTAATGAATACCTTTTTTTTTTTTTTTTTTGGTACCGGGGATTGAACGCAGGGGTGTTCTACCTCCGTGCTACACCCCTGGCCCTATTTTTTATACTTTATTTTGAAACCGGGTCTCACGAAGTTGCGGAGGGCCTCACTAAGGAGAGAGAGAGAGAGGGAGACAGGGAGAGAGAGAGCGAGAGAGCTGAGGTTGGCTGCGAACCCGGATCCTCTGGTCTCCGCCTCCCAAAGTACTGGGATTACAAGCGTGCGCCACCACGCCCGGCTGAATACCTTTTTAATATACTTTTATTGGTATAATTATTAGACATGGGGTCCTAATTATTAGGCATACACTCCAGCTTCAACATTGTCATTATACATCCTAGTGAAGTTCAAAGTGATACAAACAAACATGGACGCATCATGTGATGTATTTTCTTCTGCATCACACCCTGCGGGATCCCCCTGCCTCCCTCTCTGTACATGTTAGTGAAACTGGTGGTGTTACCTTCACGTATGGACATAGCCTTAGCTGAACTGTTTCCTTCCTTAATCCTCCTTTTCCCCTCCATACCTCCAATCCCCTTCCACCACTTCACTGGTTTCTCTCCTCATTTATCTGAAGTTTCTTTTGTTTCCTATCTCCTCTCTAGCTTCCACATTTGAGAGAAAGCATACAACCCTTGACTTTCTGAGACGGGAGGATCTCACTTAGCATAATATTTTTAGTTCCATACATTTTCCTACAAATGACATACGTTTGTTCTTTTTGCCTGAGTAAAATTCCACTACGTGTATATACCACATTTTCTTTATTCATTCATCCGTTGATGGATACCTAGGTTCTGTAATCAGGCTATTGTGAATTATGCTGCTGTAAACATGGGGCTGCATGCATCACTATCGTATTCTGACTTTAATTTTGGCGAGGATGTGGGGAAAGAGGAACTCTTATGCACTGTTGGTGGAATTGTAAGTACAACCACCTTGGAGATCAGTATGGAGGTTTCTCAAAAGACTAGAAATGGAACCACTATATGACCCAGTTATACCACTCCTCGGTATCTTTCCAAATGAACACCTTTTCCTGGTGAGTTATGGTCCACTCTGGGGAACGTTAGCCCTTTTCAGTGTTGTGTTTTGAGTCAGAACTTGAATCCTCTTTTTATGCAGTTGCTCCAGGAGTGCTGCTTTGTGTTCTATAGTAATTGTCTCAGCTCCCTTGTATGTCTCCTTTGGCGTATAGTCAGTCATGTATCAACAGCATCAGACACTGGGGTGCGATGGGATGTATATTTCTGAGTACTGCTCTAGACCTGTGAGTTAGAATTACTGGGAAGAGGAGCCTAGGAACCTACATAATTAAAGCACCCCAGGGGATTTTTATGTACACTAAAGTTGCAAACCACTCACAAAAAGATGAAGGAAAAGAGCACACGCTTAATGATTACCTGTATTCTCACAACTTTTTCATGTGCTTTTTGTGTATTAGCTTATTTAGTCCTTGTATAATGTTATAAATCAGTCATTATTATTACTTCAGAAGTAAAAGAAAAAAATGTGGTCAGCTCCCTCTCCTGTGATCCTGGAGCCAGGAAATGAATTAGGTGCAAAACCATGTTTGTCTCGCCCTGCTTTGAAGTCTGTGTTCTTTCTTTCAGGGCACACCCTGGAACACTCCAGGTGGCACTGCCATCTAGCGCCCTGTGATGAAGATAAACAGACATTCGCCTTGGCATTGCATACTATGAAACCTCAGCCCCTCCTTCAGAGGCACTAGCCAGTATCTCTTCTAGCTCTTTCACAGATAGCTCAAACTAAAAACAAAGTCTGGATGACTCTACAAGAGTGATTCGCATGGACATTGCTCTGCCAAACCATCCGTATGATTGCTTAGCACCATTACAGCGAACAGCGCAACTCTACATTGACCTCTTGACTCCCAGTGTGTTGCAGTTCATAAGATTTGATTCTCCAGCTGCAGGTCTCAGATGGCTAAACATTGTGATGACCAGTGATACTCTCGGTTCATTCTGGTTTATAGACTCAGGCACTGTCTGATGACAAGATAGATTTCATTCATACGGTGCACTTACATATCAGTTAGAGTTGACTAAATGTGACATTTGATTTCTGGCTTTTAAACATTGAACATTAACCTTTTGGTCAGAACACTGTCCCCTTTCATGAAAATATTTGGGGAATTAGACTTCAGTGATATTATTTTGTCTTCCAGCATTGGGTTGGGAATCACTGTCACTCTGAAATTTTATTAGCAAGAAGGTGGAAGGACTGAGGGAAGATATATATTAAGTTGCTGAATTGTAAAATATATTGAGTATATCAATTAAGTCATATCGCAAGTCATGAGCCTCTTACCTTCTCTTTGAGTCACTTTCTCTCTCTCTCTTTTTTTTTTTGTCCTTTCCTTACTGATGCCATTGAATCCTGGTGGCCACCAAAAACTTGGTTAAAAAAAGGATTCTCATTTCCAAGCACTACTTAATCCCATCCTTTTCTTCTCCAGTCCCTGAGTCCTAGTGTAGACCTTTACATTTTCTCCATGTATTCAGCCTTCTAACTGGTTTTCTTTTGGGCTCAGCATCTTCAATTATTTTGTACGTTTGCAAAATGCCAAATTTACCTTCTTGATTTCCCTGTTTAAAATCCTTCAAAGATTCCATTTCCTGTAGACCATCCTCTCCCTTTCACTCTACCACTACTGTCTTCAACTACTCAGTAATAGCTTCTTAACTAGTCAGGATCCATTGTGCTTCATCCCAGAACTTTTTTCATACCAAAGCTGGTGTGATGTTTTGAAATCTGGTCATGTCATTTCTTAATCCACACAAATGCCTTTAAGATCAACACAAACCCCCTTAGCATGACTTCCAGGTCCCGGATAGTCTTACATCTGCCCCAATATCTACCTTATCTTGTGCTAGCTAGTCTTTTGCTTTTTGCCCTCTAATACTGGCCTTTTTATCAAGGTCTCTTCTCCCCTATGCCCTGTCTTATTGCATAGCCTTTGCACAAGCAATTGCCTTTGTCTGAAAAGATTTCCTACTTGTCAAGTCAACTCTTACTCCTCTAGAAAATCTATTATCATCACTGGCTAATTAGGAATGCCTCTAACTGGGAGACTAGACTGGGCTGAGAACCTCTGAGTGTCTATTGAGTCTTTGCAGCAGCCTTACCCATAGCACAGTTCTGTGTCAGCATTCTTGTGAACTCAAGACTTCCACGTAACTTTGAGTCAGCCCTAAGATTTGAAACTTTACCAAGGAGCTTGCACTGAGCGTCCCATTTATAGCTGCCTCCTTGGCTCTGAGAGAGCTCATCCTTATCTCATCCATTCTCATTCTGTTTTGATAAAGGCCATTGGGTTAATGAGGTTGGTAAAGATATGAATTGATACCATAGCTATATGATTATATATGTGATTATATAATTTTAAAACAGAATACATATGTCTATATACTGAAATAGTTGTGAGATAGTGAATATGTCCATGCATCTGCACGCACACGTGCACACACACACACACACCTTTCACTATTTCAGTAAGGCTGAGAAGACTTCCCATTTGTGCCAAACAAACACATTTAAAAAATACATTAGACGCCGGGTGTGGTGGCGCACGCTTGTAATCCCAGTACTTTGGGAGGCGGAGACCGGAGGATCCGGGTTCGCGGCCAGCCTCAGCTCTCCCT